>CM051237.1:475744974-475757474 GCA_027917425.1 Gastrophryne carolinensis | reverse complement strand
CACTTTATCCCACTCTCCTCTCCTCAGTATGTGATGCTTCTGAGTCAAGATGGCGGCGCCCGTATCCTAAAGTCCTGAACAGAGTTGCAGCCCAGTGGGGGAAAGAATAATAAGTGAGTGACTAAAAACTTACAATATATTAACTTTAGATGCTGGGGAATAGTTTTATAAGGGTTTGGGCTTTTCAATAAATCATGGTGAAGGTCCGGTTTAAGTCAGGGAGCTTCACTGGCTGCAAGCTGTTGCTATTGGCAACTGTTCACAGAGGTGAGGCCTATACACACACACAACACCATAACTCTTCAGGGTGGGAAAGAAGGACAATTGTTAAGTGAAGCCACACCCCCTCATTGAGGGATGGATGAAGCCACGCCCCTCATTGAGGGATGGATGAAGCCACGCCCCCTCATTGAGGGATGGATGAAGCCACGCCCCCTCATTGAGGGATGGATAGGAGATAGGATGTCACAGTTACAACAATAGAAACACTTTGAATAGGCAAATGAATCATTTATTGCTGCAGATCTGCATGTTACACCTCAAAGAGGGACAATTGAGAACAACCAGGGAAAGGGGGACATGGGTTCAAAAGAGGGACAGTCCCTCCAAATCAGGGACTCATGGGAAGGATGCAGAACACTGCTGCTGGGCATGTGTAGCAGTGAGTGGACTCCTCACCTCAGCCATCGCCATAGCAACAGTGCTCTGTGTGTACAGGCCTCACCGGTCTCTTCTTGGTGTAGGGCCCACCTCATTCCCTCTACCCCTGGCAGCCCCTATGCAAGGTGCTCCAGGATAGTATCCCTTAAGAAACCTTCAAACAGCTTGCCCACCACAGATGTTAAGCTTACCGGTCTGTAGTTCCCAGGTTCCCCCCTAGATCCCTTTTTGAATATTGACACCACATTTGCCAAGCGCCAATCCCTCGGAACAGACCCTGTAGTTATTGAGTCCACAAATATTAGAAATAACGGCTTGTCTATTACTGTACATAACTCCCTTAAAACACGAGGATGTCTGTCATCTGGTCCCGGTGATTTATCGATTTTTATCTGCTTGAGATGGTGCTGGACTTCTTCCTTGGTCAGACCAGTGACATTTAATGGAGGGTTTCGGTTATTCCCCTGCATTTCACTCATTTCAGCTAAAGAATAATTTGGGGTTAGTTTTACTCTCTTTCGTGACCAGTCTTTCTGTCTCCAGCTTAGCTGCCCTTATCTGTTGTTTACATTGTTTATATTTTTTTAACGCCTCCGCTGTCCCTTCCTGCTTTAAACGTTTAAATGCCTTTTTTTTTGTTGTTTATTGCCCCCTTAACCTTTTTATTTAGCCACATCGGTTTACATGTGTGTCTAATAGTTTTATTCCTGTAAGGTATATATCTGTCACAATGAAAATTAAGGATTCCTTTGAAAGTATCCCATTTAGCGTCCATGCTTTTGTTTTTAAGGACATTTTCCCAGTCAATGCAGTGTAGGGCATCTCTAAGTTCGTCAAACTTTGCCTTTTTGAAGTCCCGCGTTTTTGTGGCTCCTTGATAAGGCCTAGTGACTGCTAAGTGGAAATTAATGATATTATGATCACTGCTTCCAAGGTGTCCCCCAACCTGTACCTTTATTACTTTGTCTGGTACATTGGTTAGTATTAGGTCCAATATGGCTTTCCCCCTTGTTGGAGCTTGTACTTGTTGGGAAAGGTAGCCATCTTTTGTTTTAGATAAAAAAAAACTATTACTTTTATGCGAAACACATGTTTCAGCGTCCCAGTCTATATCTGGGTAGTTAAAGTCCCCCATAATCACTACCTCATTTATTTTAGCGGCTATATCTATTTGCCTTAGCATCATATTTTCTATGGATTCGGATATATCTGGAGGTTTATAGCAAACCCCCATCAGTATTTTATTTTTGTTTCTCCCTCCATGTATTTCTACCCATACCGACTCCACATGGTCATTCCCCTCACATATATCCTCCCGCAGAGCAGGCTGTAGAGAGGATTTTACAATTAAGCAGACTCCGCCCCCTTTGCGTTTGTTACGGTCCCTCCTAAACACACAGTATCCCTGTAAATTTACTGCCCAGTCATAGCTTTCATCCAGCCAGGTCTCTGTTACCCCCACTATATCATATTGTTCTTCTGTTATTATCAGTTCTAGTTCATCCATTTTATTAGTCAAGCTTCTAGAATTTGTAAGCATGCATTTCAAATGCTTATGATAATTGTGATAATTTTGTATATTGCCCTTATTCCTCCTAGATGTGCTAACCCCTCCCCCCTCTCCACCCCCAGTTTCATGTCTACACCCACTGTCACTTTCTTTCCTAACTTCCCCTTTGTAACTGCTTTTACCCTCCCCCCCAATGCTCAGTTTAAACACTCCTCTAACCTTTTAGCCATCCTCTCCCCCAGAACAGATGCACCCTCCCCATTGAGGTGCAACCCATCCCTGCCAAAGAACCTGTAGCCCACTGTAAAGTCGGCCCAGTTCTCTAAAAACCCAAACCCCTCCTTTTCACTCCAATGTTTGAGCCACCTGTTTACATCTCTAATCTCCCGCTGCCTCTCTGGTGTGGCTCTTGGTACTGGTAGTATTTCTGAGAATACTACAGTTGAGGTCCTTGCCTTAAGCTTACGGCCTAAGTCCCTGAAATCATTTTTAAGGACCTTCCACCTAATTCTTTCTATGTCATTAGTGCCAATATGCACCATGACCGCTGGGTTCACGCCAGCCCCTCCCAATAATCTGTCAGCCCGCTCCGCTACATGCCGTACTCTTGCCCCAGGAAGCCATTAACACTTTAATACCAGACCTGTAATGACAATTCTGCATAACAATTTTAAAAAATCAAAAAAGTTTACAAAAATGACTTTTAATAAAACAGGAGAGGTCACACAATAAAAAAATAAAATAAACGAAAACTCTGTTTAAACAGAAGAAAAGGGACGTCCATTGACATGTATGGGAGAGCGACAGGTAGCGACAGGTAATACCAGGCTCTGGAAGGCAGAGCGCCGCCGGGATCCGCTGAGCCGTCTGTGATGATGAATCGGTCGCTACGTGATGCTGTAAGAGTCGCTCACCAGATTCGCCTTCTTAAATGTGGTATTGCGTACAGCGCCCGGCGTTCACCTGATGCTACCTGCCGCTACGAGGTGCTACCTGGCGCTATCCCTTGTTGAATAAACCCCTAAGCCTTCGTCTAAGGCGAGTGGATCCGAGTGCACTGGCGGCAGCATCCCCCGCTACCCTCTAACCGCGTCGGCCATTCACAAAAGTTTCTTGGCGATCTGGGGGGGATCTGGGGGGGAGTGAATCAAGTGGCCTGGAGTCTTATAGATTCCCAGGCCGATCTCTGTGTGTTTTGGTCAGGGCCGGCGTCAGCACCCGGCAAGGTGGGGCAGCTGCCAGGGCCCCCAGACCCCAGGGGGACCCACTGACAGCTGGCACAATGTGGTTTTAAAAAACAGATTTGGGATGCCCCTCATGTGATGATGTGACGCAACTCCTCACCACAAAGGGGCCCATTGAGACCATGCCACCCAAGGGCCCACATAAACCTGGAGCCGTCCCTGGTTTTGGTCTTCTTTAAATAAACCCCATAATCACCATGTATGGAGTATCACACCACTCCGCAAGGGGCCCATTGAAACTCTATGGCCCAAGGGCCCACCTAAACCTGTATAAACCCATAAAACATTACAGAGCATTGACGGCTTTTTCTTGTTTTGCAGAATCCAGGAGATGGCGGCAGTGAGAGCGAATTTGCGCGGTAAGCTATCAAACCTTTCGCCGAGATCCGGTTCAGATTATGATGAAATGGCCGGAGAGCGCTTATCAGGAAATAATATTATACCTACGATACTATTATGTTCCAGCGGCAATTAGCGGCGGGCAGGCGGCCAGACAAGACAATTAAATTATCTCTGTTGCTTGCAGGATGGAGGAGACGCTGCAGCGCGCCAGCCAGCTCACCGAGTCATGTAAGTAGTGGGGGTTTTTTTCGGCACATTTTTACGCCAGAATCCAGAACAAAATGCGGCAACTGCAGATACAGAGGAAACAAGCTTTGCAGTGCCCTTTCCATCACAGTGACGAGATCATAGAAAGCTGTCAGCTATCTGTGAGCTATTTACACTTCAACAGCCGGCTCATTGCTGTTTTATAATGTATCCCAGATGATTACAATATAAACATTTTTGATACATCAGCTGATCCTTGACTGTAACAGCGTAAGACAATGTAACTCTCACCAGGGTGCTGGCAGGCTTTTCAGAATGACTCATTTTGTTATAGTAACAGCAGGAGGGAGAGATAATGCATCCGAACACCAATCAAAGTCAGTTAGAAGTTTTAAAATGGTGACGAAATGTAGAGAATCATTTTGGACAATCTTAACTGTCATGACTGTGATTCTGATGAGCAGGGCATACGAACAGCTTGAGCAGCCTCATGTTCACAGTGCTTAAAGTGGACCAACACCCACAGCTGATCGGCCCAGGAATCTATAAGATTCCCGGGCCGATCAGCTCACTGCCTGCGGGGCACCCCGATCGGAAACCCCCCAGGACGCCCGCAAATCCTACCTGTTCCTCATTCCAACGGCGCATGCGCGGGCCGCCGCCGCCTCTCGCGCATCCCTCTAGCAGGGCGCGCGCCGGCCATTCACAAACGGCCTGTAAGAGGGACGCGCGGAGGGCGCTCTCACCTTGTCCGTTGACGGACCTCGCTTGTCCGTCGGCGGTGATTGGTGGAGCGAGTCACGTGGGAGCGGGGTCAGGTGAGTTTTTGGGGCTTTCTGGGGGGGTTCACACAGCGATCGGGGTGCCCCGCGGAAGTGGACCAACACCCAGGATAGTGAAAATCCTGGGTGTTGGTCCACTTTAATGCGGGCCTTAAACTGGTCCTTCGACCTGAATAAGAGTCTATCTTGTATGTTTCCCCCACCCTGTACATACAGATTGCCCACATTAATCCGGACCCTCACCCTGAATAAGAGTCTATCTTGTATGTTTCCCCCACCCTGTACATACAGATTGCCCACATTAATCCGGACCCTCACCCTGAATAAGAGTCTATCTTGTATGTTTCCCCCACCCTGTACATACAGATTGCCCACATTAATCCGGACCCTCACCCTGAATAAGAGTCTATCTTGTATGTTTTCCCCACCCTGTACATACAGATTGCCCACATTAATCCGGACCCTCACCCTGAATAAGAGTCTATCTTGTATGTTTCCCCCACCCTGTACATACAGATTGCCCACATTAATCCGGACCTTCACCCTGAATAAGAGTCTATTTTGTATGTTTCCCCCACCCTGTACATACAGATTGCCCACATTAACCCGGACCCTCACCCTGAATAAGAGTCTATCTTGTATGTTTCCCCCACCCTGTACATACAGATTGCCCACATTAATCCGGACCCTCACCCTGAATAACAGTCTATCTTGTATGTTCCCCCACCCTGTACATACAGATTGCCCACATTAATCCGGACCCTCACCCTGAATAAGAGTCTATCTTGTATGTGTCACCAATCGGCACTTACCTGGGCCCCGGTCCAGCGTTGTCGGCGGCCGGCCGGCCCCAGCAGCTCCGGCCCGGCGGCCGCGCCGTGCGGCGTCTGCTCAGGCGGCGCCGAGCACGGCCTCTCTCCCTCCTCGCGCGCGCGTCATCAGTTCCCGGGCGCGCGCGCGTGCCCGAGACCTGTTTTCCCTCCGGCGGCGCTGTGCTCAGCGTGCCCGCCGAAGGCTGTAGAATAGCCAGGGGGCACTGGCACGCCCCCTGGTTCGGATTAAAGGGCCAATGAGCCCTAGGTTCTGTGGGGGCTTACGCCCCCCCTCCTTGTTTGGGCCAATGAGCCCAAGAGAGAGGTTCTGGGCTACACGCCCTTTTTAGGTTCTGGCCCAAAGTGTGTTAAGATTGTAGTTGCACCAATCATACACTCACCTCCCATCATGTCTGTCCCTATATAAGGTTCACCCTGTCAGTTGCTCAGCGCCTGTGATAGTGCCTTGTACCTAGTAGCTGCGTGTCTCTTGTGAATATTCTGAACTCCCGTTGCCAACCACCGCCTGTCTTGACCATCCCCGATCTGATTTCCTGTTGCCGACCTTCGCCTGTGTTTGACCATCCCCGATCTGATCTCCTGTTGTCGACCTCTGCTTGATCCTCGACCACGAATTGTCCAACCCTATTGTACCGCTGCCATCTCAGAACTTCCGTTGCTGACCCTAAGCCTGTTTGGACTTCCGTTATACGCTCAGCGATTGGGCTACTCAGTACCACTTCCAGCCACGGGTTCTCCAGGCCTCTGAACAGTAAGACTCCAATCTTTGAGCCATTGAAGTCCTGGGGGCAACCGATCCCGGGCAGGCGTGTTCTGCGTCCCGGCAAGCGGGGGCTCCTATAGGTGAAGCTGGCTGCGGAGATTGGGGGTTGAGGTCTTACCGAGAGGGCTGGAGTTATCTAAGTGGATTGCTGTAGTACCCGGAGCGTGACATTATCACAGGCCCAAAAGATGGATGACCTGGTACAGCAGGTACAAGCTATGGCTACGGCGATAAACCAGCTCGCTCAAAGAGTGGCCACTCAGGAATCTCGTCAGTTACCGGCATCCTCTGTACCACCTCATATCTCAGAACCAAAGATTCCACTGCCTGAAAAGTTTTTTGGAGAACGAGCAAAATTTTCCAATTTTAAGAATGCCTGCGAACTGTATTTCAAGCTGAGACCCATCTCCTCAGGCACTGAGTCCCAACGAGTAGGCCTAGTCATTTCTCTGCTTCAAGGAGACCCGCAGTCCTGGGCCTTTAGTTTACCATCTCATGATTCTGCCCTACAATCCGTTACAGCATTCTTTAATGCTATGGGCGTTTTATATGCTGATCCTGATCAACAATCTACGGCAGAGAATAGGCTTCGGGCCCTAAGACAAGGACGGAATTCGGCTGAAGATTATAGTGCTGAATTCCGCCGCTGGGCCATTGAATCGAGGTGGAATGATCCCGCTCTGTGTAGTCAGTTCAGGGTGGGACTGTCGGAAAGCATCAAGGATGCTTTGGTCAATTTTCCTCCACCCGCAGACCTCGACCAATTAATGCAGGTCTCCATTAAAATAGACAGGCGTCTTAGAGGGAGGGCTAGGGAGAGAGCCAGGGCTCCCACGTCCTTCAGGTCCCTCCAGAGTCTTAGTTCCCCGGCTACCCGTGGGGAAAATACCTCATCTCCTTCCCAGGAAGAACCCATGCAATTAGGGAGAACCCGGTTATCCCAAGAGGAAAAGCAGCGTAGGCGATCCAAGGGGTTATGCCTATATTGTGGGAACTCGGGACATTTCGCAGGTTCCTGTCCCAACAAGGGGAGACCGGCGGAAAACTTCCGCACCCAGACCAGGTAGAGAGTACTGATCTGGGTGAGTCAGTTTGCAACTCTCGCCAAAATAAAATGTTAGTGCCCATTGACCTGTTTTGGGGTTCTTCCAAGCAAACAGTTTCCGCCTTTATCGACAGTGGTGCGGCGGGAAACTTTCTGGACAGGAGTATGATCTCCCTTTTAGGTATCCCTTTAGTTCCTCTTGAAAGATCCCTACAAGTTTTGGCCATCAATGGGAAGGCCATCCAGGGGGGACCTATAAACACCAAGACCCCACCTCTTCGGTTAATTGTTGGCTCTTCCCACTCTGAGTTCTTAGAATTTTTCATCTTCGACTGTCCAGAGACTCCGGTGGTTTTGGGATACCCCTGGTTACAACTCCACAACCCGGTGTTAGATTGGCGGGTTGGAGAATTGATCAAGTGGAGTGACCATTGTAAAAGTCACTGCTTTACTACAGGCCTTAGAAGTGTGCAAGTTTTACCTCAGGGATTACCACAACCATACGCAGACTGGGTTGATGTCTTCTCTGAACGTTCTGCGGATACCCTTCCTCCACATCGGTCTTATGACTGCCCTATTGACTTGCTCCCTGGCACGATTCCCCCGAGGGGAAAAATTTATAATCTTACCCTGCCCGAAGAGCAAGCAATGAGGGAGTACATCACCGAAAATTTAAGGAAGGGATTTATTCGCCCCTCTACCTCGCCTGCCGGGGCTGGATTCTTTTTTGTAGAGAAAAAAGATGGCGGCCTGAGACCATGCATAGATTATCGAGCCTTGAATAAAATCACTGTTAAGAACCGATACCCCTTGCCCTTGATCGGGGATCTGTTCAATCAAGTCACAGGGTCTCAAATTTTTTCCAAGTTGGATTTAAGAGGGGCTTACAATCTGATTCGCATCCGACAGGGGGATGAGTGGAAAACCGCATTTAATGCGAAAGACGGCCATTACGAGTACCTGGTCATGCCTTTTGGTCTTTGTAACGCGCCAGCCGTTTTTCAAGATTTTGTTAACGATATTTTCAGAGAGTATCTCGGTAGATTTGTGGTCATATACTTAGACGATATTCTCATTTTTTCTAATTCCTTGTTGGAGCACAGACGTCATGTTAAATTGGTACTACAAAAATTAAGAGAGAACAACTTATTTGCTAAACTTTCTAAATGCGTGTTTGAAGTCACCACAGTTCCTTTCTTAGGGTATATTATTACCAACCAGGGTTTAGAGATGGACGCGGGGAAAGTTTCGGCGGTTCAGGATTGGGTTCAACCCAAGAGATTAAAAGAATTGCAGCGTTTTCTAGGTTTTGCTAATTTTTATCGGTGGTTCATCAAAGGCTTCTCTCATGTTGTTGCACCTCTTACCAATCTTACCCGCAAGGGGGCCTTCACTGCTAACTGGTCTCCCTCTGTCTGTGAGGCCTTCCTGACCTTGAAACGGGCCTTCACTTCGGCACCAGTGTTAATTCACCCAGACATTCGTAAGGCCTTCATTGTTGAGGTGGACGCTTCAGAGCTGGGAGTGGGTGCAGTTTTGTCGCAATATTCCGGTAACCCTGAGCGTCTTCATCCATGCGCTTATTTTTCACGTAAATTCAGTACCGCGGAGCAAAATTATGATGTCGGTAATAGGGAACTATTAGCTATTAAACTGGCTTTTGATGAATGGCGACACTGGCTGGAGGGTTCATTACATCCTATAACTGTGTATACCGATCACAAAAATCTTGAATACATTGGGTCTGCCAAGAGATTGAACTCTCGTCAAGCACGTTGGGCATTATTCTTCTCGCGTTTTAATTTTATTATTACGTTCAAGCCGGGTGTAAAAAATACTAAAGCGGATGCTCTATCTCGCATGTTCGGTGAATGTAAGGATCGGGGTGATACTGGTGACCCGATTCTACCTATGGGTTGTGTGGTCGGGGCATTACTTCCTGATCTCTCTAACACCTTGGCGCCGTTTCAAGACCAGTCTCCTAGTGATGTTCCCTTGGGATGCCAGTTTGTACCGCCACATTTGCGTTCAGATGTAATTCGCGAGTTTCACGATGCTAAAACTGCTGGTCATGTGGGTAACCGAAAAACCTTTATGCTTGCCCGTCGCCATGTATGGTGGCCAACCATGAGACGCGATATTACTGCCTTTATCGACGCTTGTGCTGTTTGCGCTCGAAGTAAAGGGGTTCATAAGGCTCCCAGTGGCGGTTTGGTTCCTCTTGACATCCCTGCTGAACCTTGGACTCATATTTCTATGGATTTTATTGTAGATTTGCCTTTATCACACGGGAATACTGTTATTTGGGTGGTCGTAGATCGTTTCAGTAAAATGGCACACTTCATTCCTTTGGCTAAGCTTCCTTCTGCACCAGAGCTTTCTCGACTATTTACTTCACACATTTTTCGTATTCATGGTATTCCGTCCAATATAGTCTCTGATCGGGGCGTCCAATTTACTTCCCGTTTTTGGTAACATTTCTGTTCGCGGCTGGGTATACAGATCTCTCTTTCGTCTGCCTACCATCCCCAGTCCAATGGGCAGACGGAAAGAACTAATCAAACTCTGGAACAGTACTTAAGGTGTTATGTCTCTGATGCCCAAGAACAATGGGCGGAATTTATTGATTTCGCTGAATTTGCTTACAATAATGCGCCTAGTGAGAGTACCAAGATATCGCCTTTTTATTGTAACTTAGGGAAAAATCCTAGAGCTTCTTCCCTTTCAGGGTCACCCTCCAACTTGCCGGCGTTGGAGGAGTGGCTTCAAGAACGGAAGAATATCTGGACACATGTTCAGGAAATTCTTAAAACCACTAGTTTAAGATATAAGAAATTTGCTGATCGTCGTAGATCACGGGAACCTACTCTTCAAGTAGGCGATCTAGTTTGGGTCTCCACTAAAAATATTGCGCTCCGTCAACCTTCTTGCAAGTTGGGTCCAAAATTCATTGGCCCCTTTCCTATAATTAAAAGGTTGAATAATGTGTCTTTTAAAGTTCAACTCCCGCCAACTATGAGAATACCCAACTCTTTTCACGTTTCACTGTTAAAACCGGCGAAGAATACGCCTCTTGCTGGTCCTGCACCTATTCTTGTGGATAATGAGCCCGAGTATGAAGTAAATAAGATCTTGGATTCTCGTAGGATGCGCAATTCTTTACAATACTTGGTGGACTGGGTTGGCTATGGTCCAGAAGAAAGATGTTGGGTGGCTGCGAGGGATGTTCATGCCAAAGCTGTTGTACGGAAATTACACCGTGATAATCCGGAAAAACCGGGTGAGGGTCCGGAGGCCCCTCGTGAAGGGGGGGGGTAGTGTCACCAATCGGCACTTACCTGGGCCCCGGTCCAGCGTTGTCGGCGGCCGGCCGGCCCCAGCAGCTCCGGCCCGGCGGCCGCGCCGTGCGGCGTCTGCTCAGGCGGCGCCGAGCACGGCCTCTCTCCCTCCTCGCGCGTGCGTCATCAGTTCCCGGGCGCGCGCGCGTGCCCGAGACCTGTTTTCCCTCCGGCGGCGCTGTGTTCAGCGCGCCCGCCGGAGGCTGTAGATTAGCCAGGGGGCACTGGCACGCCCCCTGGTTCGGATTAAAGGGCCAATGAGCCCTAGGTTCTGTGGGGGCTTACGCCCCCCCTCCTTGTTTGGGCCAATGAGCCCAAGAGAGAGGTTCTGGGCTACACGCCCTTTTTAGGTTCTGGCCCAAAGTGTGTTAAGATTGTAGTTGCACCAATCATACACTCACCTCCCATCATGTCTGTCCCTATATAAGGTTCACCCTGTCAGTTGCTCAGCGCCTGTGATAATGCCTTGTACCTAGTAGCTGCGTGTCTCTTGTGAATATTCTGAACTCCCGTTGCCGACCACCGCCTGTCTTGACCATCCCCGATCTGATTTCCTGTTGCCGACCTTCGCCTGTGTTTGACCATCCCCGATCTGATCTCCTGTTGCCGACCTCTGCTTGATCCTCGACCACGAATTGTCCAACCCTATTGTACCGCTGCCATCTCAGAACTTCCGTTGCTGACCCTAAGCCTGTTTGGACTTCCGTTATACGCTCAGCGATTGGGCTACTCAATACCACTTCCAGCCACGGGTTCTCCAGGCCTCTGAACAGTAAGACTCCAATCTTTGAGCCATTGAAGTCCTGGGGGCAACCGATCCCGGGCAGGCGTGTTCTGCGTCCCGGCAAGCGGGGGCTCCTATAGGTGAAGCTGGCTGCGGAGATTGGGGGTTGAGGTCTTACCGAGAGGGCTGGAGTTATCTAAGTGGATTGCTGTAGTACCCGGAGCGTGACAGTATGTTTCCCCCACCCTGTACATACAGATTGCCCACATTAATCCGGACCCTCACCCTGAATAAGAGTCTATCTTGTATGTTTCCCCCACCCTGTACATACAGATTGCCCACATTAATCCGGACCCTCACCCTGAATAAGAGTCTATCTTGTATGTTTCCCCCACCCTGTACATACAGATTGCTCACATTAATCCGGACCTTCACCCTGAATAAGAGCCTATTTTTTATGTTTCCCCCACCTTGTACATACAGATTGCTCACATTAACCCGGACCTTCACCCTGAATAAGAGTCTATCTTGTATGTTTCCCCCACCCTGTACATACAGATTGCTCACATTAACCCGGACCTCCACCCTGAATAAGAGCCTATCTTATATGTTTCCCCCCTGTACATACAGATTGCCCACATTAACCCGGACCTTCACCCTGAATAAGAGCCTATTTTTTATGTTTCCCCCACCTTGTACATACAGATTGCTCACATTAACCAGGACCTTCACCCTGAATAACAGCCTATCTTATATGTTTCCCACACCCTGTACATACAGATTGCTCACATTAAAAATCATCCTACCTGCATCTACTGCATTCTCTGAGCCTTTACACATCCAAGATGGAGGCCCGTGGAGTCTCAGGCTGCCTGCAGAAAGAAAGTGTCTTCTGACTGTGCCGCTCAGAATTCTGGGATTGCTGTCCTTTTCCTGACCCCAGCTTTCCTCTGTCTGTGCAAAGCACAGGTCTACCCCCCCCTGTGCTCCCCCTCCTCCTCTCCTCAGTATGTGATGCTTCTGGGGCAAGATGGCAG
Source organism: Gastrophryne carolinensis (assembly GCA_027917425.1). Lineage (NCBI taxonomy): Eukaryota > Metazoa > Chordata > Amphibia > Anura > Microhylidae > Gastrophryne > Gastrophryne carolinensis. The sequence continues at coordinate 475,744,989 of CM051237.1, read as the reverse complement.
CGCCCGTATCCTAGA
>CM051237.1:475717474-475739974 GCA_027917425.1 Gastrophryne carolinensis | reverse complement strand
TCTGTATCTTATGTATATACTGTATGTTCTCTGTATCTTATGTGTATACTGTATGTTCCCTGTATCTTATGTGTATACTGTATGTTCCCTGTATCTTATGTGTATACTGTATGTTCCCTGTATCTTATGTGTATACTGTATGTTCTCTGTATCTTATGTATATACTGTATGTTCTCTGTATCTTATGTGTATACTGTATGTTCCCTGTATCTTATGTGTATACTGTATGTTCTCTGTATCTTATGTATATACTGTATGTTCTCTGTATCTTATGTGTATACTGTATGTTCCCTGTATCTTATGTATATACTGTATGTTCTCTGTATCTTATGTATATACTGTATGTTCTCTGTATCTTATGTATATACTGTATGTTCTCTGTATCTTATGTGTATACTGTATGTTCCCTGTATCTTATGTGTATACTGTATGTTCTCTGTATCTTATGTATATACTGTATGTTCTCTGTATCTTATGTGTATACTGTATGTTCCCTGTATCTTATGTATATACTGTATGTTCTCTGTATCTTATGTGTATACTGTATGTTCTCTGTATCTTATGTGTATACTGTATGTTCCCTGTATCTTATGTGTATACTGTATGTTCTCTGTATCTTATGTATATACTGTATGTTCTCTGTATCTTATGTATATACTGTATGTTCTCTGTATCTTATGTGTATACTGTATGTTCTCTGTATCTTATGTATATACTGTAAGTTCTCTGTATCTTATGTATATACTGTATGTTCTCCTTATCTTATGTATATACTGTATGTTCTCTGTATCTTATGTATATACTGTAAGTTCTCTGTATCTTATGTATATACTGTATGTTCTCTGTATCTTATGTATATACTGTATGTTCTCCTTATCTTATGTATATACTGTATGTTCTCTTTATCTTAGGATAGATGGAGGCTTATCCCAGGCATGTTTAAATTCTGGGACTGTTGATGTTTCAGCAACTCTGCTGAAATTTTGTTCCCAGCATCTACTACTCTTTCTGTCAAATAATATTTTCTAACATTGCTCCTGATCTTCCCTCCGACCAGCTTCAGGTTGTGCCCCTTGGTCTATCATTAAAGCGGACCTTCACCCTGAATAAGAGCCTATCTGATATGTTTCCCACACCCTGTACATACAGATTGCTCACATTAAAAATCATCCTACCTGCATTTACTGCATGTTATGAGCCTTTAAACATCCAAGATGGCGGCTCATGGAACATCAGGCAGCCTGCAAACAGGAAGTGCCTTCTGACTGTTGCTCTGCATTCTGGGGTTGCTGACCTTTTCCTGACCCCAGCTCTGCCCTGGCTGAGCAAAGCACAGCTATAACCCGCCCCCCTGTACTTTATCCCACTCTCCTCTCCTCAGTAAGTGTGATGCTTCTGAGTCAAGATGCATCACTGAATCTCTAGTAAAACCTCCCTGATCCAGATCCAGCAGCGCATGTGAGGGTCGCGGTCACACGGGCAGGCTGATTTATTACTAGCGCTAGGTAACGGCAGATGAGCATCTGTACAGTGGTGCTAAGAGCGACCGCTAGTGGTCACTCTGATCGGCCGTGAGTCGCTATTACAGAGCGCCTCAGTCGCTGTAGTAACATTGCCGGCATTGATGAATTTAACGTGTGAGTCGCTATAACACCAGTACAGCGCTATATAGAAGCGAATGGTAGCGACTGGTCAATGTCAGCGACTCAAACCATATTCATCCAAAAAACAGCCTCACACAGCGCCGGCTCTCAAAATTGCGTCGCTGTAGCCCAGAGCGCCAGAAGCTGTGTGATTAAAGTCCGTTTTTGAACACATATCAACTAGTAACAAAGTGAAAACACGTGGAATGACATTGTTATTATATTGTGACATTAACACTTTAATACCGGACCTGTAATGACAATTCTGCATATAAAAAAATAAAAACGTTTTAAAAAATGCATTTAAATAGGCCAGGAGAGGTCACACAATGATTTGATACAAAGCAAAAAAACAGAAGACAAGGAACGTCCATTGAAATGTATGGGAGAGCGACAGGTAGCGACAGAGCGCCACCAGGATCCGCTGAGTCGTGTGTGATGAAGAATCGGTCGCTACATGTCGCTGTAAGAGTCGCTCACCAGAATCGCCTTCATAAATGTGGTGTTGCATGCCGCGGCCGGTGTTCACCTGCCGCTACCTGTCGCTATCCCTTGATGAATAAAGCGCTATGCTATACTATTAGTGGCAGGCATTTGTGAATGGGTGACGCGGGCAAGCTCCCTGCTAGAGGCCAGCAAGAATGTGGCCGTCGCCACCTTCAGCTTCATTTGGCTCCATTCGGCCCTTAGCTGATCCATAGCAGAATGAAGCCAAGCGCGCTGAATGGCTTTGCATCCACGCATTGAGCTTAGGATCGGGGAAAGGTGGGTTATTCTGGCTGATCTGGGGGGTTTCACACAGCGGGGCATCCCAAATCAGGATAGTTAAAGTCCCGGGTTTTGGTCCACTTTTAAAAGGCATTGTGTCGAGTTGGAAAGTCTCTCTCATATTAGTAATAGTGCAAATAGTGGCCATTGACTGCTAATGCACACATGGAATTCTTCCTACGCATTTTCCCATCCTTGCACTTGTGAACAACACGTTCCATGATACCACTATGAACACTATATTAGTGACTAGACCCCAGTGAATTACACACATTGGCCTCGATTCAATAAGAGTTGAAAAAAATTCCCCTGTTAGTAAAAAATTCAATTCATGAGAAAAAAGCCTGAGAATGTCACTGTTACTGAATCACCAGATAAAAAGACAATGAAAGTCAATGGCACTTTTTTGCTACTAAGAAAAGTAGAGAAGTGTTTCGTCCTTTCTACACTGTAGTAAAAGCTGCCATTGACTTTCATTGTCTTTTTATCTAGTGATTCAGTAACAGTGACATTCTCAGGCTTTTTTCTCATGAATTGAATTTTTTACTACCATGAGCATTTTTTTTCTACCTTTACTGAATCGAGGCCATTGAATAAACACTGAGACCCTTATTTAAGAAGGGATAGCGTCAGGTAGCGCCTGGTTAATGAGAGGTAGCGACAGATAGCGACTGGTCAACGCCGGACACGGCACGCAATTACACATTTATCAAGCAGAATCTGTTTAGCGACTGGAATAGCGCCATGTAGCGTCTGATTAAAGTGTTTATGTTACAATGTTGCTACAATGTAATTCCATATGTTTTCTCTTTGTTACTAGTGGATAGATGCTGAAAAACAGACTTTAATCACACCGCCTCCTGCGCTCTGTGCTTCAAACAACTATTTTTCAGCACCAGAGATTTGTGAAGCTGCTTTTTGCTGAATATGGTGTGAGTCGGTCGCTATGAGCAGTCACTAACATGCGCTCCCATACAGCGCTGTACTGGTCAAATAGCGACTCCTCACAATGTATTCAACATTACTGAACAGCGACTGAGTCGCTATAAAGTAGCGACCCACGGCCGAGCACTGCGACTACTAGCGGGTGCTCTGAAAATGCCGCTACAGACGCTCATCTGTCGCTAACTGCCGCTAATGATGAATCAGCCTGCCCATTAGTAATTACACGCAGGTAAATAACACACTAAGGAGCAGTAAAGTGCACACGTGCCCGGAGCGGTGGGCCGCCCTAGACTCAGCGCCCGGGGAGCAATTGGGGGTTAGGTGCCTTGCTCAAGCGCACTTCAGTCATGTCCCATGGTTGGGAATCGAACCTTCCACCTTCCGGCCACAAGCCCACTTCCCTTACCCCAAACTGTATTGATTGCTGTTATCTGTTTTTATCTGTTATTTGGTTCGGGTCGTGGTACAGCGCACCTTGTTTTTACATTTATATTCCTGCTTCTAGCCAGATAAAATATAAATCACTCTACTTTAAAGAGAAAAAAATAATCATTTTAGTAAATCATTAAAAACACAATGAATCTAATTAACTACCGGTAATTCATTAAGCAATGAAATGTAAACAATTAATACTGAGTTGCAGTTGCATTTAAAGAGGACCATCAGGTTTCACTCCTTGGATGCCCCTCTGCCCCTGTTCGCCAGTTTTACTCACCTTCTCCCAGAGCCCTCACCGCATCTCTGTGCTGTGGCCGCATCCCCGCTCACCTATAGCCCTGCGCATGGCCGCGTCCAGCCATTCTGAATGGGTGGATAAAGGCAAGGGGATCTACACAATACCCTATAATCATTAAAGGTTCTACTCCCAAAGCTATATAAAGCTCACCTCAAGAACACAGAATCATAGAGGGAGGCACTCAAGAAATTTATCAAAAAAATAAATTTTATTCCATATCACTAAATTAATCACTGCACATAACCACTACACAATTAAAATCCCTTAAAGAAACACATAATGAGACAATAAATATAAGACAAACCAACATGGAAGTGAGTAGGTGATGGGGAGATACTGGCACATAAATATCAATCAGCATCTATATATATATATATATATATATATATATATATATATATATATATATATAAACACATAAACACAAGTGATCTAATCAGTGCAAATAACAATGTGCAAATCCTGCCTATGATCCGGATCCTACAACCAATAACTATAAAGTGCAACCAATTAATAGATACAAATACAATATATAATCACAAATAGAACCTACATAATTACCCAATACCTAAATGCCCTATAAGAAATGTAAATGACCACAAAATACCTCACCAATGTAGATGCTAGTATCAATAAACCATTAAATACCAAATTCAGCGCAAAAATATATCCAACCAAAATATACAAGTGTCACAGGTATGCCAGTAAAGGGTCTCCCCCCCCACCCCCCAACACCAGGAGCCACGCGTTCCGTTTGTGTATCCCCCACTTCATCAGCCAGTTTTACACACCTTCTCCCAGAGCCCTTACCGCATCTCTGTGCTGTGGCCACATCCCCGCTCACCTCTAGCCCTGCGCATGGCCGCGTCCAACCTTTCTGAATGGGTGGCACTAGGAGGTTAGCAGGGGATGCGGCCGGCAGCACACTAGGCTCCTTTCAGCGCCTCTCTGCTTATCTGTCCAGGTCGAAGGGAGCAGAGTGAAAGCAAGCGTGCTTATTGGCTGAGAGGAACGATCAGCCAATCAGTGTGCTCACTCTTAGTTCGAGCCTGCGCCGTGGGAGCGACTGGAAGGTGGGTGGATTGGGCAACCTGGAGGGGATACACACAGCAGGGAATCCCGATTTGAGATGCCGTCACATTATGGAACGACACAGCTGAAAAGTGAAAATCAGGTGTGGTGTTCCTCTTTAAAGAGGAATAAAAACCTCCCGAGCAGCATAAATGACATCAGTTCCCTTTGAATTCCCGAGTCACTATAGGATATTCCCCCCCTGACCACTATTAAACCGAAAGTCATATTTCAGGCTGATTCATTACTAGCGCCAGGTACCGATAGATGAGCGTCTGTCGCGAGGCTTTGAGAGCGCCCGCTAGTAGTCACTGTGCTCGGCCATGGTTCGCTATCTCAGAGCGTCTCAGTCGCTGGCCGGCATTGATGAATATATTGTGTGAGTCGCTCTAACACCAGTACAGCGCTGTATGGGAACGAACGGTAGCACCAGCTCAGTGCGACCGACTCACACCACATTCATCAAAAAACAGCCTCAAACAGAGCCGGCGCTCAAAATCGGGTAGTTGTCGCCCATAGCGCCAGAGGCTGTGTGATTAAAGTCTGTTTTTGAACATGTATCCACTAGTAACAAAGCGAAAACATATGGAATGACATTGTTATTACATTGTAACATGAACACTTTAACACCAGACATGTAAGGACAATTCTGCATAAAAATATTAATCAAAAAAGTTTTCAAAAATGTCATTTTCTAGGCCAGGATACATGTCAGAAAGATTTGCGTTTTTATTTTTAAAAAATTGGGATCGGGAAAGGGATTTAGGGATCGTCCATAGAAATGTATGGGAGAGCGCCAGGTAGCGACAGGTAATACGTGGCGCTCTGCAAGGCTGAACGCCGGCGCTGTACGCTAAACCTGGGATAATGATGAATCGTACGCTACATGGCGGCGTTCTAGCCGCTTACCAGATTCGGCTTCATGAATATGGAATTGCGTGCGTGTCTGGCGTTAACCTGCCGCTACCTGCCGCTTACAAGGCGCTACCTGGCGCTATCCCTTCATGAATAAAGCCTATTGGTTCCCGTTAAATTCCAGGGTCATAGGATATTCCCCCCGACCACTACTAAACTGGACCTAAAGTCATATTAGTCACTTACTCCTAGGAGGAAACCTGATTTGGGATGCCACACGCTAGGAATCGCTGCTTAACCCTTTCCCAGGCTGCACCAAGGCTGCGATCCAGCTCTGCACTCAAACGCAGCACAGGAGTCACCTGCTTTCCTGTTAAAGTGGACCAACACCCAGGATTTTGACTATGCTGGGTTTTGGTCCCCGATCGGGGGTGCCCCGCTGTGTGAAACCCCGAAAAACTCACCTCTCCTCACTCCCACGTGACCGCCGCTGCCAATCCCCGCCGACGGACAAGCGGGAGGCAGCGACGGACAAGAGAGCGCGCCCGCCGCCGTCTCCCGCGCGTCACTCTTACAGGGCGCGCGCCCACGCCGGCCATTCACAAACCGCCGGCGTGGGTGCGTGTCCTGCTAGTGGGACGTGCGGGAGGCGGCGGTGGGCGCCGCTGGATCGAGGATAAGGTAGGGATTTAGGGGTTTCTGGGGGGTTTCACACAGCAGTCAGGGGTCTGATCGGTCCGGGAATCTTATAGATTCCCGGGCCGATCCCCCCTGGGTGTTGGTCCACTTTAAGCACATCATCACCTGGTGGGCTATGGGGAGCGTGCGCAGGGGAGAGGGGGATGCCGCTGCGGACACTTCCGAATTTGAATACAGTTATTGATCAAGGCCTAAGAAGTGCAACTTTGGCAGTGATTCCAACTGTGCATCCCAAATAGGGATCCCCCCCCCCCAAAGGAATCATAGCGACACCCCAAAGTCAGCTATGAGGAGGGTTAAGCAGCACCAACACCATAAATTATAATGTGGAAACTGAAAATGCAAGTCAGTATATGGTGTTCCGGAATGGGCTGCCAGCAGATTACGTTGTGATTATAATTCATATCGTCGGGAGATAAGATGTTCCCGATTACAGCACCTCAAGGACGAGATGAACTGATAGTGACTGATCGGTTGATAGGCAGATGCCCAGAGAGCAATCAGCGGTCTCCTATCACTGATCAGTGATAACGATTGGAAATTAAAGAGAATAAACAAGAAGTTTCTTAGTAACAAAATATTATCAGCCTCTCTGATTGGAGGAACGTGAAACGATCATTCATCATTATCATAGCCTCAGCGTACAGCGCCGGCGTTCAGCCTTGCAGAGCGCCACGTATGACCTCTCGCTACCTGTCGCTCTCCCATACATTTCAATGGACGTTCTTTTATTTCTCTTTAAACAGGGTTTTTTTTATTTATTATTTTTTTTTAAATCTCAAATAATGTTGTGACCTCTCCTGGCCTAGAAAAAGCCATTTTTGAAAATATTTTTCATGTTTTATATATTTATGCAGAATTGACATTACAGGTCTGGCATTAATGTGTTCATGTTACAATGTTGCTACAATGTAATTCCATATGTTTTCGCTTTGTTACTGATGGATACATGTTTAAAAACAACCTTTAATCACACAGCCTCCGGCGCTTTGGGCTGCAGCGAAGCATTTTTGAGCGCCGGAGGTGTGTGAAGCTGTTTTTTTGATGAATATGTTTTGAGTCGGTCGCACTGACCAGTCGCTAACATGCGCTCCAATACAGCGCTGTACTGGTCATATAGCGACTCCTCACAATGTATTCATCATTGCTGCACAGCGAGTCGCTATGAACTAGCGAACCACGCCCGAGCACAGCGATTACTAGCGGGCGCTCTGAAATGCCTGCTACAGACACTCATCTGTCGCTACCTGGCGTTAGTGATGAATTAGCCTGCCCGATGGGACTGTAGGGAACTCAGAGCCAGCACTCATCCCATCACCGGTGCTGATGATAGATGGGACACTACCTGGCACTATCACAAGCTCTCTGGTTATTTGACTATTTGACTTGATAAATACACCATTTGCGCTGGGACCTGACATTCACCTGACGCTTTCTTAAATAACCCCCGGGCAGGCTGATTCATTACTAGCGCCAGGTATCGGCAGATGAGCATCTGTACAGAGGCGCTTAGAGCGACCACTAGAAGACGCTGTGATCGGCTATTGGGCACTGTTAAAGAGCGCCTCAGTCGCTGTAGTAACCTGACCGGCATTGATGAATGTGATGTATGTTGGTCGCTCTAACACCAGTAAAGCGCTGCAGGGAGCAAAAGGTAGCGTCAGCTCGGTGCGACCGACTCTCAGCGACTCGCACCATATTCAACAAAAATCCACACTCACAGAGCGTAGTCTCTCTGGATCTGGTCGCTGTAGCCCAGAGCGCCAGACGCTGTTTGATTAAATTCTATTTTATAACTTATATCCACTTTAATGCCAGATCTGTAATGACAATTCTGCATAAAAATATAAAAAAATCAAAAATGTTTTCAAAAATGACTAATAGGCCAGGAGAGGTGACACAATTATTTCATTAAAAAAAAGAAATACAATTTTTTTAAAAGAAAACCCTGTTTAAAGAGAAGAAAAGTAATGTCCATTGAAATGTATGGGAGAGCGACAGGTAATACCAGCTAGCTTCTAGAGCGCCAGCGCTATGTGCTGAGCCGCCTGTGATGATGAATCGGTCGCTTTGAGTGGCTCATCGGAAAATAAATGATAAATGTGGTATTGCCTACAGAGCCCCGCATTCGCTGTTCACTACCTGCCGCTGCGAGGCTCTACCTGCCGTTATCCCTTGATGAATAAACCCCTTATTCTTTCACACATGGTCAAAATCTTCATAAGGGACAGCACCATCCGTCTTTCATGTGAGCACTCGAACAGCCATGGATACATGTGTGCAAGTGTGTGTAAGGAGATTTCCCATGCTCTATGTCTGTACACAGCTGTCAGGAGTCTAGTTCAAATAGGCAGATAAGAATTATCATTAATAACCTCTGCCAGGGTAAAGGTCTGGAAAATCTGCTAACATCAATATGAAGATCCCAGCTACATTGATCGGTGTCTTGGGCATTAGCAAAGGGCCTAAGCAAGGTAACCTCTCCATAGGCAGTGGTAGACTGGGGCCAAAAATCAGCCCTGGATTTTACCAGCCCCTGGCCTGCCCGAGACATCCCTGCTGAGGCTCCCCCAGCCATGATGCCGGGGCATCCCGGGTTGCATTACTGCGTAATTCCCTCTGGTCATTGCGACTACCTATAAATCACCTTATGGAGGCTTCCCAGGATACCGGGCTTGGGCTCCCTTGGGGGCAGTCCCGGCACTGTGTGGGGTGTGGGGCGTCCCTTCCGGGGGATAATGTATTACTTTGTATACCATGTGCACAGCAGGCTATAACGCGGCAGTCGGGGGCCCAGGCGTCTGGGTCAGCACCGCTGGCCTCATCACCTACCCCACCCAGTCTGATCCGTCCCCCGAGTGATGTTGTCACGGGTGGGGTGTCGCAATCTGATGTGTGTGCCAGATTGGCCAATCTTGAGAAATTATTTTCTAGCGCTGTGGCCAGAAAGGCCACGGCTAAGAGAAAACACTTGCCTTCAGCCGCGCCTTTGATCTTGATGAGTTTGACTCACTTGACTGGTCTGATTATTCCCCGCTAGAGGAAGGGGAATTATTTGAGGAATCTGAGGTTCTGACGATCAGCAATTTGCTGGCGCTGATACCGAGCAGGGACAGGGGGATGCCATGGATACCCCTAAGGTCCTGGCTCATCTTTTTGAGGTTCTGGCTATTTTTCCTCCAGAGGAGGCTCCTCCGCAGAAGGGGGAGTTCTTTGGGACTTCTAAGCCGCGCTTGGAATTCCCAAATCAAAAGCATTTTGATGGCATCATTCTTAAGGAATGGGAGAGGCCTACTCGGCTTCCGGGTGTTCCTCCGGGTTGGGACAAAAAATATCCCTTTACGGTGGACGCGGTGAAGCGCTGGTCGTTCCCTCCTGAGGTTGATGCCCTCGTGTTGGGGTTGTCTAATTCTTCTATTTTGCATTCTCCTGACTCTGCCACCCTAAAAGATGGTGAGGACAAGCACATTGATCAGATGGCTTGTCACGGTTTTGCCAGTGTCGTTTCGACCTTGCGGCCTGTTTGTGCTTCGGCGCTTTTGGCGGTAGCTACCAGGGCAGTTGTTAGGGACCTGTTGACTACTTCCAGGCTTGACCCGACTAGTGATGAGTTCACCGCCCTTAAGCGGTGCGAATTGTTCATGTCCTTTGTGCTAGCCGCCCTGGATGACACCATGGTGATGTGTAGTAGAACTTTGGCCTTGCTGGTGGCTATCGGTCGCGAAAGGAGACAAGTTACCTCAGCGAAAGAAGCAGCGTCGTCCCTTTTGGGGGGTGGCCTCCTTTAACTCTTCCTTTCGCGGGGCCAGAGCGGGCGGGGAATTGGCCTTCTCTTCCTCCAGAGGTGATTCCTGGAACAGGGGCAGAGGACGTGCCCGTCCGGGTCACACCTGGGGTTCTAAACCCAAGCCCGCTGCCAAGCCAGCTCTGAAATGAGGGGGCGCCCTCACCCTTGCAGGTGGTGGGACGGCTGCGACACTTCTTCCAGGTCTGGGACCAGGGGGTCTCAGACAGATGGATTCTGGAAGTGGTGTCTTCCGGTTACAACCTGGAGTTCGAGCTCCGGCCCCCTCCCAGATTCTTCAGGTCTCGGGTGTCTTTGGATCCTCTGGCTGTGCAAGGGCTCCGAGCGGCAGTAAGGAATCTTCTGGACATGGCTGTCATTTGCCCGGTGCCTTCCTCGGAAAGGGGCCTGGGCCACTATTCCATTCTGTTCACGGTGCACAAGAAGGACGGCTCAGTTCGTCCCATCCTGGATCTGATGCTTCTCAACAGGTTTATTCTTCCCAGGAAGTTCCGCATGGAAACTCTGCGTTCAGCCATAAATTCACTTCCTCAGGGGGACTTCATGAAGTCCATAGACATCAAGGATGCTTATCTGCATGTTCCTATCTTCCCGGCATACCAGAGATTTCTCAGGTTCGTGGTGGAAAATCTGCATTTTCAGTTTGTGGCCCTTACTTGCGGCCTTACCTTGGCTTCAAGGGTTTTCACCAAGGTGCTGGCAGGGGTGATGGCCCTTTTCAGAGCCTAGGGTATTCGCATCATGGCATATCTGGACGACCTTCTCATTATGGCATCTTCTCTCAGCCAAGCGGAGCTAGACACCAAAGCTGTGGTATCCACTCTGGAGAGATTCGGCTGGTTGATCAACTATCCCAAGTCTTCCCTCTCCCCGTCCAGGGTGGTGTCATTTCTGGGAATGTCTCTGGATACTTCTCAGGCCAGGGTGTTCCTTCCTCGTCCCAAGGTTCTGTTGCTTCAGGAATTGATTCGGCTTCTTCTGTCCCACCCTCGTCCGTCAATCTGGCTGGGGATGAGACTGGTGGGATTGATGGTGGCTTCCTTCGAGGCAATTCCCTTTGCTCAGTTTCACACAAGGACGCTCCAGCTCTATCTTTTGGCGGGTTGGGACAGGTGTCTCCGCTGTCGTTGGATCAGTCTTTTCTAAGGTCCCCCCAGGTTCGGCATTCCCTTCGGTGGTGGATGGAACCAAGCAATCTGATGAGGGGCAGATCCATTCTGACCCTTTGTTGGGAGATAGTCACCACGGATGCCAGATTTTCAGGTTGGGGGGGGTTTCTGGAAGGATTTTCAGTTTCAGGGACTGTGGGGGCCTCAGGAGGCTCCTGACCCCATCAATGTTTTGGAGCTGAGAGCCATCAGGTTGGTTCTTTTTCACTTGACTCTTCAGTTACAGGGCTTACCGGTTCAAGTTCGGTTGGACAATCGGACGGTGGTCGTCTACATCTATCACCAGGGAGGGACTCGCAGCAGGAGTGCCCTCAGAGAAGTGTACTTGATTCTTGCCTGGGTGGAGAGTAATGTCCCATGCTTCTCGGCGGTGTACATTCCGGAAGTGGAGAACACGGAGGCGGACTCTCTGAGCAGGTGCTCATCTCGCCGGGGGGGAATGGTCTCTCATTCCCAAGGTTTTTCGGTCTCTTTGCCACAAGTGGGGACTCCGGAGGTGGATCTCTTTGCCTCTCGTCAAAATCACAAGCTTCCGGCATTTGTGTCTCTCTCGCGCTGGAGGGATCTGGGTTTCTTGTACCTGTTCCCTCCGTTCCCTATGGTGGGCATGGTGGTGCGCAAGCTGGCTCTAGAAGGGGCGCCAGCAATCCTGGTGGCTCCAAGATGGCCAAGGCAGGTTTGGTTCGCAGACATCGTTCGGCTGGCAGTGGATCAGTTTGATCTGCCCCTTCTGCCGGATCTGCTCACTCAGGATCAACTACTTTACCCCAATTTTCCAACGCTGGCTTTGACGGCGTGGCTGCTGAAACCTCCATCTTAAAGGAGGAAGGTCTTTCTGATGCTGTGATTCGGACTCTTGTTAGCGCTAGGAAGAAGTCTTCCTCTACCATCTACTATAGGACTTGGAGGTCTTATATTGCTTGGTGTGAGTTCAGGGCCTTGCCTTGCAGGGTGTTTTTCTATCCCTAGGATTTTGGAATTTCTGCAACATGGTCTGGTCTTGGGGTTCCAGCTTAGTACGTTAAAAGGGCAGGTTTCTGCCCTGGCGGTTTTCTTTCAAAGGTCTTTTGCTTTTTATCCTTTGGTTAAGACTTTTTTCCAGGGGGTTACGCATGTGCGGCCTCCTAGGAAGCCTCTGCTCCCAGTTGGGATTTGAATTTGGTTCTTTCTGCTCTTCAGGGTCCTCCTTTTGAGCCATTGCAGGATATTTCTCTTTCTATGCTCACTCAAAAGGTTGCCTTTTTTGTTGCTATCACCTTAGTTCGGCGTGTCTCAGAGTTGGCGGCTTTGTCCATTCAGGCCCCTCCTTTGAGAGGCATCAGGACGAAGTTGTTTTTCCACTTCAAGCTAGATTTCTTCCTAAAGTGGTTTCTGTCTTTCATCTTAATCAGGATATTGTTCTTCCCTCCTTGTGTCCTAAGCCCAGTAATGACAAGGAGAGGGTTTTGCATTCTTTGGATGTGGTTCGCTGTGTGAGTATTATTTGGTGACTACTTCTTCCTTTCGTAAGACTGAACGCCTTTTTTGCATGGTGCCCTCCGGGCCTAGAAAAGGTTTGGCGCCCGCCAAGTCTTCCATTAGTAGATGGATTCGTCAGGCCATTTTTGGGGCCTATTCTGTCAAGAGGAAGATTCCCCCTTTTCGTGTTACGGCTCATTCTACTCGTGCTGTTGGGGCTTCCTGGGCTTTTCAGCACCAGGCCCCTGTTGAGCAAGTTTGTAAGGCTGCTACTTGGTCTTCTGTTCACACTTTTTCCAAGTTTTATAAGGTTGCTGTGCGGGCCTCAGCGGATACTGTTTTTGGCCGCAAAGTTCTGCAAGCTGCAGTGGTTTAAGTTTGTGCATTGTTGCCTTGTTTTGGATCCCCGCCCTTTATGGACACTGCTATTGGATGTCCCAAGTGTAATGACTATTCTGAAGCGGGGTGTGTAACATACTTATAATACCCATTTTACAGGTGAGTAATCACAAAATGGTATTTTTGAGTCCATGTCCCACTGTCCCTCATTGTTCTTCTCTGTCCCTCTTTGAGGTGTAACATGCAGATCTGCATCAATTAATTACTCATTTGTCTATTCAAAGTGTTTCTATTGTTGTAACTGTTACATTCTATCTCCTATCCATCCCTTAATGAGGGGGTGTGGCTTCATTCATCCGTTAATGAGGGGGCGTGGCTAATTTCCATATTGTCCCTCTTTGAGGTGTAACATGCAGATCTGCATCAATAAATGCTTCATTTGCCTATTCAAAGTGTTTCTTTTGTAGTAACTGTTACACCCTATCCCACTATATATCCCCTATATCCCCTATTGTCCCTATAAGGTATGGTAAATATTTCCTTTACTTTCCCTTGGCATCTGCTCTTTAGCACATGAGGGTTACAGCCAAGTCGTAATCACCAGCATCACTTCTTATCATTAGAAATAATAAAATCCTTCCTGACATATTATAGTGTTTTACAGCCAATGGTCAGCCAAGCAGAAGAGTGAAAGGAGTTTATTATATTCACAGATAATCCCCAGCCCGCTTTTATGCTACTAATAAAATTACCAACAAACAAGTTGGAAAATCCCGGAGCAGAGGCTGATTCATTACTAACGCCAGGTATTGGCACATGAGCCTCGTTATATAGCGGCGCTTAGAGCAACCGCTAGTAGACGCTGTAAGCAGGTATCGGGCGCTGTAACAGAGCGCCTCAGTTACTCTAGTATCCTGGCCTGCATTGATGAATGTGATGTATGTTGGGAGCCATATGTGACAGAAAAACAGACTCGCGCACAGCGTCGGCACTCTGGATCTGGTCGCTGTAGCATAGAGCGCCAGACGCCGTGTGATTAAAGTCTGTTTTTGAACACATATCCACTTGTAACAAAGCGAAAACACATGGAATGACGTTGTTGTAAAACACTGTGACATTAATAATGACAGACCTGTAATGACAATTCTGCATAAAAAATGTAAAAATCCAAAAAATTTTAAAAAATGACTTTCTAGGCCAGGAAAGGTCACACAATTATTTGAGATAAAAAAAAATAAATAAATTAAAACAAAAAACCCTGTTTAAACAGAAGAAAAGTAACGTCCATTGAAATGTATGGGAGAGTGACAGGTAGCGACAGGTAATACCTGGCTCTGGAAGCTAGAGCGCCGGCGCTATACGCCGAGCTGCCTGTAATAATACATCGAACGCTACATGGCGCTGTTAGAGGCGCTCACCAGATTCGCTTTCATAAATGTGGTTTTGCGTACAGCGCACAGAGTTCACCAGACGCTGCCTGCCGCTACGAGGCGCTACCTGGCGCAATCACTTCTTGAATAACCCCCCTATTGTAGTTTCTCCTCACTTTATATGAATGGTTTACAGCTTTTGGTGCCGACATGATATCTGAAACTTCAAAAGTTTAAATGGTGAGGGGAACCTGGATATAAATGGTCCAGGTTCCCCTCACCATTTAAACTTTTGCCTCTTTACTGACCATACTGGCCTTTGCACCTATATAACAGATAGTGGGACGGTGCAATCCATTATTCTCTCACCATGATATCTGAAACTGACCACAATATAGGAAACCGCGATTACATTTGCATGGGGTGCTCAGTATTTGCTATGAGGCTGATTTATTAATAGCGACATGTAGCGACAGTTGAGCGACTGTAGCAGTATTTTCACAGCGCCCGCTAGTAGTCGCTGTGCTTGGCCGTTGTTCGGTTGTTGACAGCGACTCAGTCGGTTTGCAGTAATGTTGAATACAAGGTGACGAGTCGCTATTTGACAGGTTCCGCGATGTATGGGAGCGCATGATAGCGACTGGTCAGAGCGACCGGCTTCCACCATATTCATAAAAAAATCAGGCTCAAAAAATTCTCGCGCTGTGAAATGCATGTTTAAACCCCAGAGCGCTGGAGGCGATGTGTTAAAAGTAGTTTTTTAACCCCCAAACAACCATATTTTTGGAAACCAAAAAAAAATAATTATTTTAAAGAATTTAGTAATATGAATACATTAATATCAGACCTGTAATATCAATTCTGTACAATTTTTATTTTTATTTTTTTTTTCCCTTAAAAAAATTATCTAAAATGGCAGAAGTGGTCACAGAATTTTTCACATTTAAAAAAAAAAAAAAAAAAAACAATAATAACAATTAATTATTAATATTTAAAGATTGTTCCATTGAAATGCATTGGAGAGCGCCAGGTAGCGAGAGGTCATACCTGTCGCTGTTCAAGGTCGCTCGCTGGCGCTGTGGGGTGAGGCTGGAATAATGATGAATGAGTCGCTATATGGCGCTATCTCAGTCGCTAAGCAGGATCGGCTTGATAAATGTGTGATTGTGGTGGGGAGCCGGCGTTCTCATGGCGGGGCCCGTCATTACCGGCCGCTCACCAGTCGCTACCTGTCGCTATTCCTTCATAAATAAGGGCCTTAGTGTACAATGTATCAAAAATGTAAAGATATAAAAGTCTCTTTTCTTGCTTGTGCAGGAAGACTATACAGAGCGCGCCATGGCAGAGCTAAGACAGGCCCTGGACTACCTGCAGCAACAGGTAAGTGGATGCTGGCAGTAAGTAGATATAATGTTATTATATTATTGTAATACATTATATGATATCAGGTCCCCCCCCCCCCCCCCCAGTAACCTGTGTGTGATCGCTGGGCCCCTATTTGAACTGTTCCCCTGCTATCCTATAAAGTTATGTCTGGGGGCCTTAGGTTTCATTCCATTTACTATATAGTGTAAATAATAGGGTCAGTCTGATTGCCTTGGGGTCCAGGTCAAATTAGAGGCTCAGCCAGTGTGGTGGAGGCCCCTGGGCACAAAATATGGTGAAGGCCCCAGATACAGTATTTCTTTTCCTTTAAAGTGGACCAACACCCAGGATTTTGACTATCCTGGGTTTTGGTCCACTTCGGTGGGGCACCCCGATCGGGGGTGCCCCGCTGTGTGAAACCCCCCAGAAAGCCCCAAAAACTCACCTCTCCCCGCTCCCACGTGACCGCTGCAGCCAATCCCCGCCGGCGGACAAGCGGGATGCAGCAACGGAGAAGAGAGCGCGCCCGCCCGCCCCGCCTCCCGCGCGTCACTTTTACAGGGCGGGCGCCCACGCCGGCCATTCACAAACGGCCGGCGCGGGTGCGCGTCCTGCTAGAGGGGTGCGTGGAAGGCGGAGGCGGGCGCCGCTGGATCGAGGAGCAGGTAGGGATTTAGGGGTTTCTGGGGGGTTTCACCGATCGGGGTGCCCCGCAGTCAGGGAGCTGATCGGTCCGGGGATCTTATAGATTCCCGGGCCGATCAGGGGAGGGTGTTGGTCCACTTTAAAATAATAGTCCAGCCAAGTAACTGATTGGTACAACTTTAACACCAATTAGAATATGCACAACCTAAATATTCCCGATGGTGCTGGCCTTTGGTAAACATAAGCAAACAATAACCAGCTCACCCTCAGACCCAAACAGCACGGACCTCAGGATCTCCTGAAAAAACTCCCCAAATCGTTTCCAGTTGCAATGTCCAGCTTGAGAATGGTTAAAACTTAGCTTTTACTTTCATAGCTTAAAATGAGGATAATTCCAAATGTAAACACACAGCCATCAAACGTCTTGTATGTCAGAAAGTGCTCCGCTCCACCATTGGGACCAGGTAACGCGTTTCAGGCTGTTACCAGCCCGAAACGCGTTAGCTGGTGTGAAACCTGGTTACCTGTGTGTTTTACATTTGGATCTATCCTCATTTTAAAGTGGACCAACACCCAGGATTTTGTCCACTTTTACTAATAATTTAGGAAATACGGGGTCTTTTTGGAAACGGATTGAAGTTTGGGATCGCGCAACGTGTAGCCTGAGACAACGCGACACCTATTGGGCTTTAGTACAATGTCTTAGGATAAACTATCCAAAAGATCACTGGAAAAATGTGGGGGCTGATTCATTACTAGCGCCAGGTATCGGCAGATGAGCGTCTGTATAGCGGCGCTTAGAGCGACCACTAGTAGACGCTGTAAGCGGGTATCGGGCGCTGTAACAGAGCACCTCAGTCGCTGTAGTAACCTGGCCGGCATTGATGAATGTGATGTATGTTGGGCGCTCTAACACCAGTATAGCCCTGCAGGGAGCGAGATGTAGCGCCAGCTCAGTGCGACCGACTCTCAGCAACTCACACCATACTTATCACACAGCGTCGGTGCTCTAAAGCTGGTCGCTATAGCATAGAGTGCCAGACGCTGTGTGATTAACACCAGTAACAAAGCGAAAACATATGGAATGACATTGCTTTAACACTTTAGTGCCAGACCTGTAATGAGAATTCTGCATAAAAATATAAAAAGTCCAAAAAGTTTCTAAAAGTGTTTGTTTGCAGCCAGGAGACGTCACACAATGATTGGAGCAAAAAATAAAAATAAAAAAATGTCAAACACGCCGTCTAAACACAAGCAAATGAACGGCCATTAAGCGAAAGGTAATACCTGGCGCTCTGGAAGCTAGAGCGCCGGAGCTATACACTGAGCCGCCTGTAATAATACATGTGACGCTACATGGCGCTGTTAGAGGCGCTATACACTGACCTGCCTGTAATAATACATGTGACGCTACATGGCGCTGTTAGAGGCGCTATACACTGAGCCGCCTGTAATAATACATGTGACGCTACATGGCGCTGTTAGAGGCGCTATACACTGAGCCGCCTGTAATAATACATGTGACGCTACATGGCGCTGTTAGAGGCGCTATACACTGACCTGCCTGTAATAATACATGTGACACTACATGGCGCTGTTAGAGGCGCTATACACTGAGCCGCCTGTAATAATACATGTGAAGCTACATGGCGCTGTTAGAGGCGCTATACACTGAGCTGCCTGTAATACTACATGTGACACTACATGGCGCTGTTAGAGGCGCTATACACTGAGCCGCCTGTAATAATACATGTGACGCTACATGGCGCTCTTAGAGGCGCTCACCAGATTCGCTTCCATAAATGTGGTTTTGCGTACAGAGCCCGGCGTTCACCATAGCGCTACGAGGCGCTATCTGGCGCTATCCCTTCTTAAATAACCCCCTGAGCCTAATTAATCATGCGTCAGTGCCTGTTAATGCCACTCAGCGCCAATATTTTTGCCTCCGTGGCAATGTTCCTCTTTAAAAGATGTTTTCCCAGTGATCTTTTGGATAGTCCATCCTAAGAGCCTGACAAAATGTTATCACGTTTTATGCGTCATGCTTTTTATTTCTAGATACTTGGGATTTCTTTTGCATGTTGTGAGCAAATAAAAATGATTATAGGTTTTTCAGTCGAATGTTATAAACTCGAAGCCGAACAAATCAAAGTCTATTGGGGGAAGAATTGCCCAAGTTGTTTGGCCAATATTACCTCTTTTTTTCTATGAAATAAATGGGTCTACCCTTCTACCCTGGAGCACCAGATATAGAGGCTCGTAACTCAGGGACAAGAGGCTGGCCCTTGCAAGTTACCAGCCCCTATATCCATTAGCAAAGGGGTTTCCCTCCATGCCCCTCCCTCTCTCAGGTTACAAAAGCCTCTTTACCCAGCAGCCCCGCGTTATCCCTGGTCGGATGCCAGGGTAGAAGGACGGTGGACCTTTGTCAGGTCAAATGCCGACAGTAGTGGTCATTCATTTGCTACTGTCAGGAGAAGATATGCCGCCAGAGGAGCTTTGGAGGAGACATTGGATGAAGATGTCGAAGGTGAGTATAGTTTCACTTTTATTAAATTATTTTTGAAATCAATGTGGTGTGCTTTTTTTTTTTGCTTTAACCCATTGGGAACTGGTATGGGGTCCCATGGAAACATGCTGCTGAATACATAACAAAACAACATTATGCAATGCGCCACAGTCCATGCGCAGGCACTGGTAGCGTGCACAGAGGAAGCGGGTTTGGCTTGCCCACTGGGCAACCAGTAAATAGAATGGCCGGCTCCATTTACCAGCAGGGCCGTGCCGGATCTCCTCCCTGGGGGAGTTTTGGAAAGCCAGACCCTGAGGAATGTACTGCGAGGAAGTAATGGTAAGTAGCCCTTTTCCTTTGATGGTTAGTTGCAAACAATATGTGATATATATATATATATATATATATATATATATATATATATATAGTCAGGATCTGGGGTGCTAACGGCAATGACTCTGGAAACCGTTCTTAGTTGAAATAATAAGCGGTTTATTGAAGACAAAGTCCAACAGAAAAATTTCTTAAATTCAGAGTATAATGCAGGGTACAATGCAGTACAGTCAGCGGTTTCCTCACCAGCTTTAGCAATGTCCAGTGTCTGATAGGTACAGAGTATTGCAAGTCCTCGATATCACAGGTCCACTTTCAGGGCATCCAAGCCCAGGCTGCTAATCCACAGGTTCAAAAAACATAACACGTAAAGTCCTTCGGATGCAGCTCAGTTCTGTAGGTTTTTTGGAGCAGCAAGGCACGCTCTCCTTATCCCAGTCTCTCCTTCTCCACACTGGAAGCCTCACCAACTCCTTTTATTAGGTTTCCTGCCTTTAATTAATGTAATCACCTGGACAGACCTGGGAGTAGGGGAAAAACCCATAGAGGACCCGAGATGTGGACTGGAGCTCTGTTATCCTGGCATGGATCGTGCCTGGCTGAAAAACCCAAGGGAAATATAGACACCATCCACCACTTTTCCATAAACTTTACCACTATATATATATATATATATATATATATATATATATATATATGATAGAGAGAGAGAGAGATGGAAATAGTTTAATAAGATTTAATATTAAAAAACAAAATATTTCACAGATGCCAAAAACTTTTGTGAGTGTTGTGGACCTGACTCCCCTGAGTGGCCTCTATTTATCCCACACCAGCAACTCTGATATCAGGTGAGACAAACAAATATTTTCTTCAGTTTCCCCTTAGTTACAGCCCCTCTGAATTATGAGCTGCCCCCCTTCTCTGATCCTTGACCCGCTGCCCCTCTGTCCTGCATCTTGACCCGCTGCCTCTCTGTCCTGCATCCTGACCCGCTGCCCCTCTGTCCTGCATCCTGACCCGCTGCCCCTCTGTCCTGCATCCTGACCCGCTGCCCCTCTGTCCTGCATCCTGACCCGCTGCTCCTCTGTCCTGCATCCTGACCCGCTGCCCCTCTGTCCTGCATCCTGACCCGCTGCCCCTCTGTCCTGCATCCTGACCCGCTGCCCCTCTGTCCTGCATCCTGACCCGCTGCCCCTCTGTCCTGCATCCTGACCCGCTGCCCCTCTGTCCTGCATCCTGACCCGCTGCCTCTCTGTCCTGCATCCTGACCAGCTGCCCCTCTGTCCTGCATCCTGACCCGCTGCCCCTCTGTCCTACATCCTGACCCGCTGCCCCTCTGTCCTGCATCCTGACCCGCTGCCCCTCTGTCCTACATCCTGACCCGCTGCCCCTCTGTCCTGCATCCTGACCCGCTGCCTCTCTGTCCTGCATCCTGACCCGCTGCCTCTCTGTCCTGCATCCTGACCCTCTGCCCCTCTGTCCTGCATCCTGACCCGCTGCCTCTCTGTCCTGCATCCTGACCCGCTGCCTCTCTGTCCTGCATCCTGACCCGCTGCCTCTCTGTCCTGCATCCTGACCCGCTGCCCCTCTGTCCTGCATCCTAACCCGCTGCCCCTCTGTCCTGCATCCTGACCCGCTGCCCCTCTGTCCTGCATCCTGACCCGCTGCCCCTCTGTCCTGCATCATAACCCACTGCCTCTCTGTCCTGCATCCTGACCTGCTGCCTCTCTGTCCTGCATCCTGACCCGCTGCCCCTCTGTCCTGCATCCTGACCCGCTGCCCCTCTGTCCTACATCTTGACCCGCTGCCTCTCTGTCCTGCATCCTGACCCGCTGCCCCTCTGTCCTGCATCCTGACCCGCTGCCCCTCTGTCCTACATCCTGACCCGCTGCCTCTCTGTCCTGCATCCTGACCCGCTGCCCCTCTGTCCTACATCCTGACCCGCTGCCTCTCTGTCCTGCATCCTGACCCGCTGCCCCTCTGTCCTGCATCCTGACCCGCTGCCTCTCTGTCCTGCATCCTGACCCGCTGCCTCTCTGTCCTGCATCCTGACCCGCTGCTCCTCTGTCCTGCATCCTGACCCGCTGCCTCTCTGTCCTGCATCCTGACCTGCTGCCCCTCTGTCCTACATCCTGACCCGCTGCCCCTCTGTCCTGCATCCTGACCCGCTGCCCCTCTGTCCTGCATCCTAACCCACTGCCTCTCTGTCCTGCATCCTGACCTGCTGCCCCTCTGTCCTGCATCCTGACCCGCTGCCTCTCTGTCCTGCATCCTGACCCGCTGCCCCTCTGTCCTGCATCCTGACCCGCTGCCCCTCTGTCCTACATCCTGACCCGCTGCCTCTCTGTCCTGCATCCTGACCCGCTGCCCCTCTGTCCTACATCCTGACCCGCTGCCTCTCTGTCCTGCATCCTGACCCGCTGCCCCTCTGTCCTGCATCCTGACCCGCTGCCTCTCTGTCCTGCATCCTGACCCGCTGCCCCTCTGTCCTGCATCCTGACCCGCTGCCTCTCTGTCCTGCATCCTGACCCGCTGCCCCTCTGTCCTGCATCCTGACCCGCTGCCTCTCTGTCCTGCATCCTGACCCTCTGACCCTCTGTCCTGTATCCTGACCCGCTGCCCCTCTGTCCTGCATCCTGACCCGCTGCCTCTCTGTCCTGCATCCTGACCCTCTGACCCTCTGTCCTGTATCCTGACCCGCTGCCCCTCTGTCCTGCATCCTGACCCGCTGCCTCTCTGTCCTGCATCCTGACCTGCTGCCCCTCTGTCCTGCATCCTGACCCGCTG
>CM051237.1:474989974-475052474 GCA_027917425.1 Gastrophryne carolinensis | reverse complement strand
CAAGGGGTTAAATGCAAATAGTGTGTGTAGGAGAGAGAGGATGCGAGGGGTTAAATGCAGACAGTGGGTATGGAAGGGGAGAGGGTGCAAGGAGTTAAATGTGGAACCCTATACTTTTTACTGGCTTCCCAGGTTCCTGACACACAGAAGTCATGTGACCACAGCCAACAGCTGAGAGAGGCTCTAGTCGCATACTGCATTTAACACCTTGTGCCCTCTACCCCCTGCACACACACACAGTGTCTTTCTGAGGATAGGAATGTGCTCATGAGGGGCATTAAAGTGGACCAACACCCAGGATTTTCACTATCCTGGGTTTTGGTCCACTCCCGCGGGGCACCCCGATCGGCGAAACCCCCCAGATCGCCCTAAAAAACTCACCTCACCCGGCTCCTACGCGAGCACTCAGAGCCGTTGTGGTATGTACGGACAAGCGACGGACAACCACAGCGGCTCTGAGCACGCTGGAGGCCGCATCTCGCGCTTCCCTCTAACAGGGAGCGCGCCCGCGCCGGCCGTTTGTGAATGACTGGCGCGGGCGCGCTCCCTGTTAGAAGGTGCGCGCCCTGCTAGAGAGAAGCGAGAGATGCGGCTCGCGCATGCGCCGTTGGAACGGGGATAAGGTAAGGTTTCTGGGCGTCCTGCTGGGTTTCACACAGCGGGGCATCCCAATTTCGGATGCCCCGCGGGGAGGGATCTGATCGGCCCGGGAATCTTATAGATCTTATAGATTCCCGGGCTGATCCCCCCTGGGTGTTGGTCCACTTTAAGGTGTCAGCCATGTCTTTCTGTCTATAGCAGGAATAGCACACTCCATAGCAACCCCCCCAGCAAGTGGCCACCCTAGGCACAGGCCTAGGGTTGCCTAATCCTAAATACATCCCTGATTACAGGGTGTATTATTGATCTAAAGTATAGATTTAATATATTGTAAAGCTGCTTCCAGATACCTGACGGTCAGGTAGGTTGCATTTCATGACAAGCTCACGGCATAGTTTACTAAATACATTGAAAATAAAACACAATATTATGCAACTGAAATGCTTCGATATACTAAAAGTAATATATGCGCCACCTAGTGGCTGAATGCACAAGCTAGTCTCCCAATTGGTCAGTTTCACCGGAGACCCAGGTGGAGGTTTGCTATGTTGGGTTCATGGGTTGCAGGCAGGGGCAGACTGGCCATAGGGAGACCCGGGACAATGCAGGTGGGCCGCACTGCTTTGGGGCCAGTTGGGCTGCTGCTTTTAACACCCACAATCAATCCCGGCCCCCATAGTGTCCCTCTGTACTCAGCCCCTCTGTACAAGCCAAGGACCCCCAGCCCCTAATGCTATAGCCCCAGTGTCATGGTGGGGGGCCTCAGCAGAGATGGCTCGGGCCAGCCTGGGGCTGGTAAAATCCAGGGCAGATTTTTGGCCCTGTAAACACAGCAAAGGGCTCTGATTGGACAAGAGTGCGCGCATGCGCCTTTGGACAGAGGAGAAGTGAGTTTCATTGGGCGAACTGGCGTTTCGCTCAGGGGTTTCGCACAGGGGTTTCGCACAGGGGTTTTGCACAGGGGTTTTGCACAGGGGTTTTGCACAGGGGTTTCGCACAGCCCGAATTGGGATGCCTGGGGGCATGGAACAAAATCCGGGTAAGTCAAATTCCCGGGTTTGGTTCCGCTTTAAAAAACAGGCCTGGTAATATTAAGGGAAATCCGTGTGTTCCATTGATTTGGCAGACCTTGAATGATTGTAGGCTTTGTGCAAAGTACCATAGAGTGTCCCGTACTAATTCGAGCCCTGATTGGAGAGTTTCACCTCGGCCTGTACTGACTGTATTTTTATATATGACTATTGTACGGAAATGGGTGTAAACTATTATAGACAATTGGAAGCAAACACCTTTTCCCTGAAAATAAGACAGGGTCTTCTATTATATTACCTTTTGCTCCAAAGGATGCATCAGGGCTTATTTTTGGGGTAAGGCTTATATTTCAAGCATCAGCGAAAAGCTTGAAAAATCATGCTAAGAGCTTAATTTTGGTGGTAGGTCTTATTTTCGGGGGAAGCACAATATCATACACTTCTATCACACACTGGGGAGCTCTAGGTAACTCCTGGTAGACCTAAGATACTGAATGTATATATATTGAATTACTGAAATTAGCATTAAACACTATTTTTCTATTGTTTCTGTCTTTTCTTTTTAATAATTCTTCATTGCCAATTGAAAAGCTGGAGGGAAATATAAAAAACAGAGAGAAACACAGAAAAGAGGGAGACAGAGCAATAGATGGAGCTGCTGCTTTTAACACCCACAATCAATCCCGGCCCCCATAGTGTCCCGCTATACTCAGCCCCACTGTACAAGCCAAGGACCCCCAGCCATTAATGCTATAGCTCCAGTATCATGTGGGGGGGGGCTCAGCCGAGATGTCTCGGGCCAGCATGGGGCTGGTAAAATCCAAGGCTAAATTTTTGGCCCCAGTCCACCACTGGTTGCAGGTGGTAGAAATTGTTATAGAGACCAGATGGTGGTAAGTACATTGGTTAAAGTGGACCAACACCCAGGATTTTCACTATCCTGGGATTTTGGTCCACTTCCGCGGGGCACCCGCGGCGTGAAACCCCCCCCGATCGACCTAAATAACTCACCTCACCCCGCTCCTACGCGAGCGCTCGTCCAATCAGAGCGCTCAGAGCCGCTGTGGTATGTACGGACAAGCGACGGACAACCACAGCGGCTCTGAGCACGCTGGAGGCCGCGTCTCGCGCTTCCTTCTAACAGGGAGCAGGGAGGGGCGGGTGTGCGCCCTGCTAGAAGGAAGCGCGAGATGCGGCCGCGGCCTGCGCATGCGCCGTTGGAACGGGGATAAGGTAAGGTTTCTGGGCGTCCTGGGGGGTTTTCCCGATTTCGGATGCCCCGCGGAGAGGGATCTGATCTTATAGATTCCCGGGCCGATCCCCCCTGGGTGTTGGTCCACTTTAAGTCAGAGATCAGGTAGCCAGGTAAAGCATAGGCAGATCAGATTCCTAAATGGTAGACAGGCCATAGGCAGGGCCAGACGGGTCTGGGTCACATATCTCAAACCAGCCTAAGTTAGACAGCTCCGATATCTACGGAAGCTAACCCCTAGTCGAGCACTGGAATAGGGTTAGTAGACAATAGACAAGCAATAAGTGGCCATCTAGATGATGGACGGGTCGTGATTTGGGGCAGACAACATGCATGAAGGATAGTATAGGCAAGAGCAGGAAGGTGAGGTATGTACACAGTAGATGGACTATAGTCAGGTTCATGAATGAAAGCCGGCCAAAGTTGAGATCAGACAGCAGACAGGATATAACCTAGGCTGGCAGGTCCGGATCAGAAATGGAAGACAAAGTCAGTAGTAGACAGCTGAGGGTTAAAGCATCTAAAATTAATATATTTTAAGCTTTTGTCACTTACTTATTATTCTTTTCCATGAGCCACCATCTTGGATGTTTAAGGGCTTATACATGCAGTAGATGCAGGTAGGATGATTTTTAATGTGGGCAATCTGTATGTACAGGGGGGGACATATAAGATAAGCTCTTATTCAGGGATAAGGTCCAGATTAATGTGAGCAATCTGTATGTACAGGGGGGAAACATATAAGATAGACTCTTATTCAGGGTGAAGGTCCAGATTAATGTGGGCAATCTGTATGTACAGGGTGGGGGAAACATATAAGAAAGGCTCTTATTCAGGGTGAAGGTCCGGATTAATGTGGCCAATCTGTATGTACAGGGGGGAAACATATAAGATAGACTCTTATTCAGGGTGAAGGTCCAGATTAATGTGGGCAATCTGTATGTACAGGGTGGGGGAAACATATAGGAAAAGCTCTTATTCAGGGTGAAGGTCCGGATTAATGTGGCCAATCTGTATGTACAGGGGGGAAACATATAAGATAGGCTCTTATTCAGAGTGAAGGTCCGGATTAATGTGGGCAATCTGTATGTACAGGTGGGGGAAACATATAAGATGGGCTCTTACTCAGGGTGAGGGTCCGGATTAATGTGGGCAATCTGTATGTACAGGTGGGGGAAACATATAAGATGGGCTCTTATTCAGGGTGAAGGTCCGGATGAATGTGGGCAATCTGTATGTACAGGGGGGAAACATATAAGATAGGCTCTTATTCAGAGTGAAGGTCCGGATTAATGTGGGCAATCTGTATGTACAGGGTGTGGGAAACATATAAGATAGGCTCTTATTCAGGGTGAAGGTCCGGATTAATGTGGGCAATCTGTATGTACAGAGTGTGGGAAACATATAAGATAGGCTCTTATTCAGGGTGAAGGTCTGCTTTAAGATCAGGTTCAGAAAGCCAACATTAAAAGCAGGAGGCTGAGGCTTGGAAACAACAGACGGGTATAGAAAAGGTGGTTAATTTAGGTTCATTAATGGTAGACAGGCCATGGGGCAAGGTCAAGAGCAGGCAGCCGAGCCTTGGAAACTGGAGCCTGGCTAAAGTCAAGGCGGGCAGCGCAGGTTCAGGAACGCAGAGCAAGACAGGGCAGGAATCAAAGGCAGGCAACTGAAGCTCAAAAGCAGTTGACATGCCAAAGCCAAGGGTTAAAGTGGAACAAAACCCACCAGCGGCCGGCCCGGAATCTTAAAGAACCAGAGAATCTCTCCTTTCTTCGGATCATAATTTTGGGGGGTAGGTCTTATTTTCGGGGGAAGCACAATATCATACACTTCTATCACACGCTGGGGAGCTCTAAGTAACTCCTGGTGGACCTAAGATACTGAATGTATATATATATTGTATTACTGAAATTAGCATTAAACACAATTTTTCTATTGTTTCTGTCTTTTTTTTTTATAATTCATTAATAATGCCCAAAGGGCATTGTCCTGGGTCTCCTATGGCCAGTCCACCTTTGATCTCAAGTTTTTCATTCTGTCCACTGTGTATCTGAGTTTGCGGCCCCTGTGTCAATCATCAGGGAAGGTGAGTATCTCTTTTAATGTCGAGTGCGCAGAAGACATCCGAAGGACGTGGCGACGGGTGACAGGCAGCAGGTGGAAGCTTTGGGCTGGAAGCCATCGCGGGGGGGGGGGGGGGGTCGGGGGATTCCAGAAGGACATTGGTCATTGATCTGTGACCTTGGAGACATTCCGAATCTTCACCAGTGGAGAGATGTGTTGTGTAGAGGAAAAGGGATCAGTATCCAAAATGGGACCCGGGTCAGGTTCAGGGCTAAAAACAGCTCCACCAACTACATGCCAACCTGTCAGAGCGCGACCATCAGGAGGACCTAACAACGCGTTTCAAGTTCTTTACCACAATAACACAATAAGGATCACACAGACCACCCACCTGGAAGCTCTGCCTACTGACCCCAACTCTATATACTAACAGCTATCATGCCAGCCAATGCCCCCCCCACCTGCCAGGATAACAGTGACATGCCCAGGGCCGGACTAAGTGTGGTGGAGGCCCCAGATACAGTATAAAATAATATTCCAGCCAAGTAACTGACTGGTGGTTGTCTGGCCCCGCCTACTTACTGGAACGTGAGATAGAGTCCCTTGTGCCCCCCTTGTGTGAAACCCCCCAGATCACCCACAAAAATTCACCTTTTCCCCGGTCCTGCAGTGCATGCGCTGAAACTGCCCTCTGCAGGGCCGGATTAAGTGTGGTGGAGGCCCCAGATACAGTATAAAATAATAGTCCAGCCAAATAACTGATTGGTGGTTGTCTCGCACCCGGCTACTTACTGGAAGGTCAGATGGAGTCCCTTGTGCCCCCCTTGTGCGGGTGCTGCTGCTTTGCCATTCTGGGTGGGGGGTAGTGTAGTCGCCCGGCTGGTTCCCTGCATTGAGCTGCCAGCGGCTGTGCTTGGTGGCTTATGTGCAGTGACAGCTCTGCACCCATCACTGTAGCGTTGCTGGCGGCGGCTTTGCTGCTCTAGACTCTCCGTCCTGCCCTTCAGACCAAAGACTGAAAAGCCTCCTGGACCAGACCATAGCCCCCTCTACAGGGCAAGTGGTGGAGGCCCCAGGGCGCATGCCCCCCCCTCATAATTCGTCCCTGTTCCTTCACATGGACCACCCACCTGAAAGCTCTGCCCAGTGACCCCAACTCTATTTACTAACAGCTATCAAGCCAGCCAATGCTCCCCTCACCACACCTGCCTTTACTTCCACACAGGATAACAGTGACGTGCCCAGGACCGGATTAAAGTGGACCAACACCCAGCAGGTTCGGTCCGGGAATCTACAAGAATCCCGGGCCGATCCCTCCCCGCGGGGCATCCAACATCGGGATGCCCCGCTGTGTGAAACCCACCAGGACGCCCAGAAACCTTACCTGGATCCCGATCCAAAGGCGCATGCGCGGGCCATGGCCACATTTGTGAATGGCCGTCGCGGCCGCTCCATATTAGAGGGAAGCACGAGATGCAGCCGCCAGCGTGCTCAGAGCCGCCACGGTAAGACGTCTCATTGACGCGCATACCACAGTGGCTCCGAGCGCGCTGATTGGACGAGCGGCCGCGAGGAGCGGGGTGAGGTGAGTTTTTACTCATGATCTGGGGGGTTTCCCACCCCTGATCGGGGTGCCCCGGGGAAGTGGACCAAGAACCAGGATAGTAAAAATCCTGGGTGTTGGTCCACTTTAAGCGTGGTGGGGGCCCCTGGGCAGATAATCAGATGGAGGCCCCAGATCTAGTATTTTTTCCCATTAACACTTTAAGTTCCAGACTACCTAGAGTTTTTGTCGCACTCTGTTTGCACTACACATGTTCAACTGTGATTTTTGAAGTGATTTCCAGGGATTTTTCCAGGAAAATTATAAATTGTTTTTTTTTTTCCAGCAGAGTCTGAGCTTTAACATGAAATGTCTTGTTTGTCCTTTTTTTTGTGTATCCTCAATATTTTTGCCTGAAATGGCTGCCTCACATGGCCTCCTTACAGGTGCACCCGTGGGCTGTATGTCTGTTTCAATCGCTGGACCATTTTTTTAATCACAGTGGTTTGGTGGAGATCAGGGGGAAAGGCCCCTTTACCATATTGTGACTCACCGCTATGCCCCAGTTGGTCTCCAGTCCTTGTTTCAATCGCTTTTTTTAACCACTGACACATGCTGTAATGTTTTTAAAGGTAGTCATTGGTGGCTCAGTAGTCGCAGTCCCGCTCTCTTCCCCCCACCAGCGAATCAGTGCCGCTCCCAACATAGGAAGGAGCCGGGTAGCAGCTCCTGGTCTATTTTTTTTTTAATGCACTGTTACAACAATAGAAACACTTTGAATAGGCAAATGAATCATTTATTGCTGCAGATCTGCATGTTACACCTCAAAGAGGGACAAATGAGAACAACGAGGGACAGAAGGACAGGGACTCAAAAGAGGAGACAGTCCCTCCAAATCAGGAACCCTTGGGAGATATGTTTGCTGGTGCCCAGTGTACAGGCTGTGGTTTATTCCCTGGAACCTAAGAGATATTTAGAGTTACTCTCATGAGCATCTGGACACAGAGTTGAATGATTTATGTCCAATTTCTGACCTTTGCTGTAGCCGATTCAGCACAGGCTCCTGACACCTGATCCCGCCCCTGGCAGCCTGATCCCTATGGGCCCGCTTTGCCAAGTGTAATTATAGCTTCTTCCCTCCAGTGCAATGAGACTTAAAGTGGACCAAAACCCACATAGTTCCCCCCCCGGGGCATCCAGAATCGGGATGCCCCGCTGTGTGAAACCCCCCACGGTCGCCCCGTACACTTACCTTGCTTCCCGGCCCAACGGCGCATGCACAAGCTGCAGCCGCATCCCCGCTATCCCTCTAGCAGGACGCATGCCCGCGTCAGGCATTTGTGAATGACTGGTGTGGGCACGCTCCTTGTTAGAGGGAAGCGGGGGATGCAGTCGCCGGCGCGCTCAGAGCCACTGCTCTTAGACGACGTGATGTCAGCAGCTCCGAGCATGCTGATTGGACGAGCGGGGAGCATGCGGCCGGGAAGAGGTGAAGAGGTGAGTTTGGTCGGTGATCTGGGGGGTTTCACCCAGCGGGGAATCCCCTTTCGGGGTGCCCCGGGGGAAAGGATCAAATCCCAGGATAGTCAAAATCCTGGGTTTTGGTCCACTTTAAAGTGGACCAACACCCAGGATTTTGACTATCCTGGGTTTTGGTCCACTTCGGTGGGGCCCCCCGATCGGGGGTGCCCCGCTGTGTGAAACCCCCCAGAAAACCCCGAAAAGCCCTGCTAGAGGGACGCGCAGGAGGCGGCGGCGGATGCGCATGCACCGCTGGAACGTGGAAAAGGTAGGATTGTGGGCTTCCTGGGGGGTTTCACCCCTCGGGACATCCCGATTTCGGATGCCCCGCGGGGAGGGACCCGATCGGCCCGCAAATCTTATAGATTCCCGGGCCGATCACCCCTGGGTGTTGGTCCGCTTTAAAACTCACCTGATCACAGATCACAGTCCCTCGCTATTACACCAATGTGGGAAAACCGATCCAGCGGCCCCCAAAATGCAATACACATACCTCCCAACTATCCCTGATTTGGAGGGACTGTCCCTCTTTTGAGTCCATGTCCCCCTGCCCCTCATTGCTCTCATTTGTCCCTCTTTTTTGGGGAAATGGGGTAGTTTATAAGAGGAGGTAAGAACCCAGAAATGACACCCTTCCTCACAGCTCATCAGGTATAGAGAAGCAACTTTGAACCTAATTTATTATGCCACAATGTCCTGATGAAGTGGCTGGGTATGTAGCCACGGAACGCGTGGAATTGAATCCAATCTCCTGTTTGGGGGACGGTGGGGCACCATCTGTATGGGCTTCACATTGTAGGTGATCTGTATATATATACATTTATTTGCATATTTGCATATTTTATTGCACTTTAAACAGCACTGCAGCACGTTTTATATTTGTATCAGGTTTGACACGTAGGAGACACTAGTATCAAGTTATGATGAGGTGTTTATAAAGTATCACTTGTTTAGTCTGGCGTTTTGCCCAGAGGTGGCGTTCCTCGCCTTGTTACTTTGTATGTGTGTGAGTGGATGTTTTTAAAGATTAACTTTTACTAATAAACTGAATTAATGAACTTTATTTGGCCTCGATTCAATAAAGGTAAAAAAAAATTCTCATGGTAGTAAAAGATTCAATTCATGAGAAAAAAGCCTGAGAATGTCACTGTTACTGAATCACTAGAAAAAAGGACAATGAAAGTCAATGGCAGCTTTTACTCCTAAGAAAAGCAGAGAAGTGTTTCCTCCTTTCTACACTGTAGTAAAAGCTGCCATTGACTTTCATTGTCTTTTTATCTCGTGATTCAGTAACAGTGACATTCTCAGGCTTTTTTCTCATGAATTGAATCTTTTACTACCATGAGAATTTTTTTTCTACCTTTATTGAATCCAGGCCTATTGTGTCTATTTGAGGGCTGTTGGTGCAGTAGCCAGTTCCCTGGCGGTTGCTGGAACCGTCATAAATTGTAATTTTTGGAGAATTTCTCTTCTAAGGAGATTGAGATCTCAGCACAGAGCCCTCTTATTATTATTATTATTATTATTATTATTATTATTAATTGTGGATTAGTGGTGCATTTGATAACGATTTGGTGTTTCTGTAATTTATTATGCCATTTTTCTGGCATAAGGGTCCACCTTGGAGCATCCGCGTCTTTTTATATTTTGCGCTGTCTTATTTTATAGATGCGAATCTGTGCGCGTACGTCCTCCGAGAGACAGTGATTAGGAGAATCTGCCCTGCACCCACCTCTGCACCCACATCCCTGCCCTGGGCCCAGCCTCCCTGGCAGCTAACAGGCGATATGTGAGGCTACTTTAGCGTCCCGAGGACCAGGGCCCTTCCTGGCACAGAGCTGCAATGGGAGGTTTAGGTCTGATTTAAGGACACCAGCAGGCAGGCTGATTCATTACTAGCGGCAGATAACGGCAGATGAGCGTCTGTACAGCGGCGCTAAGAGCGACCGCTAGTGGTCGCTCTGCTCGGCCGTGAGTCGCTATTACAGAGTCGCTGTAGTAACATTGCCGGCATTGATGGATTTGATGTGTGAGTCGCTATAACACCAGTACAGCACTATATGGGAGCGAACTGTAGCGACTGGTCAGTGTGAGCGACTCAAACCATATTCATCAAAAATACAGCCTCACACAGCGCCGGCGCTCAAAATTGTGTCGCTGTAACCCAGAGCGCCAGGCGCTGTGTGATTACAGTATTTTTGAACACATATCCACTAGTAACAAAGCAAAAACATATGGAATGACATTGTTATAACATTGTGACGATAACACTTTAATACCAGACCTGTAATGACAATTCTGCATAAAAAAATCAAAAAATCAAAAAAGTTTTCAAAAGTTACTTTTAATAGGTCAGGAGAGGTCACACAATGATTTCATAAAATTAATAAATAAATAAATAAAAATAAAACCCTGTTTAAAGAGATGAAAAGTAACATCCATTGAAATGTATGGGAGAGTGACAGGTAGCGACAGGTAATACATGGCGCTCCTGAGCCACCTGTAATGATAAATCGGACGCTACATGGCGCTGTTAGAGTCGCTCACCGGAATCACTTTGATAAATGTGGTATTGCGTACAGCGCCCCGCGTTCACCATTCGCTACCTGTCGCTTACAAGGCACTAACTGCCGCTAGCCATTGATGAATAAACCACTTAGGCCCTTATTTAAGAAGGGATAGCGTCAGGTAGCGCCTGGTTAATGAGAGGTAGCGACAGATAGCGACTGGTCAACGCCGGACACGGCACGCAATTACACATTTATCAAGCAGAATCTGTTTAGCGACTGGAATAGCGCCATGTAGCGTCTGATTCATCATTTTCACAGCCTCAGCGAACAGCGCCAGCTTTCAGCCTTGCACAGCGCCAGGTATGACCTCTCGCTACCTGTCGCTCTCCCATACATTTCAATGGACGAACCTTTTCTTCTCTTTAAACAGGTTTTTTTTTTTTTTTTTCAAAAAAATCACAAATAATTCTGTGACCTCTTCTGGCATTGAATAAGCAGTTTTTTTCACATTTTTATGATTTTTTTATATATTTCTTCAGAAATGACATTACAGGTCTGGCATTAAAGTGTTCATGTTACAATGATATTACAATGTAATTCCATATGTTTTCGCTTTGTTACTAGTGGATAGATGTTAGAAAACAGACTTTAATCACACAGCCTCCTGCGCTCTGGGCTTCAAACAACTATTTTTCAGCGCCAGAGATTTGTGAAGCTGTTTTTTTGCTGAATATGGTGTGAGTCGGTCGCTATGAGCAGTCGCTAACATGCGCTCCCATACAGCGCTGTACTGGTCAAATAGCGACTCCTCACAATGTATTCAACATTACTGAACGGCGACTGACGGCCGAGCACTGCGACTACTAGCGGGCGCTCTGAAAATGCCTGCTACAGACGCTCATCTGTCGCTACCTGGCGCTAATGATGAATCAGCCTGCCCGTGTCCCTGAGGACCAGGGCCCTTCCTGGCGCAGAGCTGCAATGGGAGGTTTAGGTCTGATTTAGGAACACCAGCCATGTGTACACTGTTATGGGTTCTTGCACACAGGCTGAGATCCGGGAGGAGCGGGAGTGGCTGGTGGATAATAACTAGGCTGCGTCTGTCAGCGCGTCCATCAGCCCATCCTTAACCGGCTATTAATACCCAGCTGAACTTTTCCTGATCCTGGAGGCTACGCGCGGGTCGCACTCCTCTCCCAGATATGCTGGGCTGACATTTAGCTCTACATGAAGTAAACTGTCAGAAAATATCAGAAAAAAAAGATGTTACACATTGCTTGTGTGATCATGTGTTATCACCTGCTTCTTATTAAAGTGGACCAACACCCAGGGGGGATCGGATCAGATCTCTCCCCGCGGGGCATCCGAAATTGCGGGGTGAAACCCCCCAGGAAGCCCACAATCCTACCTTTTCCACGTTCCAGCGGCGCATGCGCGTCCGCCGCCGCCGCCTCCCGCGCGCCCCTCTAGCAGGGCGCGCTCCCGCGCTGGCCGTTTGTGAATGGCTGGCGTGGGTGCGCTCCCTGTAAGAGGGACGCGCGGGAGGCGACGGCGGATGCGCTCTGCTTGTCCGTCGCTGCCTCTCGCTTGTCCATTGCCGGTGATTGGACGAGCGAGTCACGTGGGAGCGGGGTGAGGTGAGTTTTCGGGGCTTTCTGGGGGGTTTCACACAGCGGGGCACCCCCGATTGGGGTGCCCCACCGAAGTGGACCAAAACCCAGGATAGTCAAAATCCTGGGTGTTGGTCCACTTTAAAGAGACAGAGCTTTCCTTTTGTTTTTAAAGTGGACCAAAACCCACCACGAACGGCCCTGGGAATCGACCTGATTGGATGAGAAGCCGGAAGTGTTTTGGTCTGCTTTAAGCTGCTTTAAGAAGCACTATCGCGAATAAATGGCCCAATAATAAAAATCCATATAAATATGCTGGATGGCAAGTGTAGGGGTGACTTATACACCCAGCATCAAGAAATATCCACCCAGGTTTTTTTTTTTTTTTTATTTTAATGGAAGGAAGAGGACATCCGGGGTGACAGGCTCTGTCACCCCTCATAGACAGGAACCTGTCTCCCTGGAATTTATTCCTTACAGGAGAAGAAAACCACGAGCTTGGTGAGAGGTTTATTCAGTTCAGGTGTATAAGGACCCCTCCTCTCATTAGCCAAGGTGTTTATATGGATTTTTAATATTACGCAATATTATAATAATATTATAATATTTATTATAATTATAATATTATAATAAATATAATATAAATATAATAATATAATATTATAATAAATATAATAATATTATGTAATTTCACGATAGTGCTCCTTTAAAGTGGACCAAAACCCACGCCGATCGGCCCAGGAATCTAAGAGATTCCCGGGCCAATCAATCCCCCCACTCACAGGGCATACAAAATCGGGATGCCCCGCTGTGTGAAGCCCCCCAGGTCGCCCGCAACATTTACCTTCTTTCCTGGTCCAACGGCACATGCGCGAGCTGTGGCCGCATCACCGCTATCCCTCTAGCAGGGCACGTGCCAGGCATTTGTGAATGGCCAGCGCAGGCACGCTCCCTGTTAGAGGGAAGCGGGGGATGCGGCCGCCAGCGCGCTCAGAGCTGCTGGCCTTAGACGAACCTTAGACGATGTGACGCCAGCGGCGCTGATTGGACGAGCGGCAGCACATGCGCCGTAGGATCGGGAAGAGGTGAGTTGTCATCAGCGATCTGGGTGCACCTGGGGAGAGGACCAAACCCAGGATAGGCAAAATCCTGGTTTTGGTCCACTTTAAAGGGCCAGTATTTTTCTCTACTTTCTCACAATCAATCACTCAATCACTCAATCACTCAATCAATCACTCAATCAATCACTCAATCACTCACTCAATCACTCAATCAATCACTCAATCAATCACTCAATCAATCACTCAATCACTCAATCAATCACTCAATCAATCACTCAATCAATCACTCAATCACTCACTCAATCACTCACTCAATCACTCAATCACTCAATCAATCACTCAATCACTCAATCAATCACTCAATCAATCACTCAATCAATCACTCAATCACTCAATCAATCACTCAATCAATCACTCAATCAATCACTCAATCACTCACTCAATCACTCACTCAATCACTCAATCACTCAATCAATCACTCAATCACTCAATCAATCACTCAATCAATCACTCAATCAATCACTCAATCAATTACTCACTCAATTACTCACTCAATCACTCAATCAATCACTCAATCAATCAATCACTCAATCACTCACTCAATCACTCACTCAATCAATCACTCAATCAATTACTCACTCAATTACTCACTCAATCACTCAATCAATCAATCAATCAATCACTCAATCACTCACTCAATCAATCACTCAATCACTCACTCACTCACTCAATCACTCACTCAATCACTCACTCAATCACTCAATCAATCAATCACTCAATCAATCACTCAATCAATCAATCACTCAATCACTCACTCACTCACTCACTCAATCACTCACTCAAATCAGTCACTCAATCACTCAATCAATTACTCAATCACTCAATCACTCAATTACTCAATCACTCAATCACTCAATCACTCAATCAATCAATCACTCAATCAATTACTCACTCAATTACTCACTCAATCAATCACTCAATCACTCAATCAATCACTCAATCACTCACTCAATCACTCACTCAATCAATCACTCAATCACTCACTCAATCACTCAATCAATCAATCACTCAATCAATCACTCAATCACTCAATCAATCAATCAATCACTCAATCACTCAATCACTCACTCAATCACTCAATCACTCAATCAACCAATCAACCAATCACTCAATCAATCACTCAATCAATCAATCACTCAATCACTCAATCAATTACTCACTCAATTACTCACTCAATCAATCACTCAATCACTCAATCAATCACTCAATCACTCACTCAATCACTCACTCAATCAATCACTCAATCACTCACTCAATCACTCAATCAATCAATCACTCAATCAATCACTCAATCACTCAATCAATTAATCAATCACTCAATCACTCACTCAATCACTCAATCACTCAATCAACCAATCACTCAATCAATCACTCAATCAATCAATCACTCAATCACTCAATCAATTACTCACTCAATTACTCACTCAATCACTCAATCACTCAATCAATCACTCAATCACTCAATCAATCACTCAATCACTCAATCAATCACTCAATCACTCACTCAATCACTCACTCAATCACTCACTCAATCAATCACTCAATCACTCACTCAATCACTCAATCAATCAATCACTCAATCAATCACTCAATCACTCAATCAATCAATCACTCAATCACTCACTCAATCAATCACTCAATCACTCAATCAATTACTCAATCACTCAATCACTCAATCAATCAATCAATCAATTACTCACTCAATCAATCACTCAATCAATCAATCACTCAATCAATCAATCAATCAATCACTCAATCAATTACTCACTCAATCACTCAATCAATCACTCAATCAATCACTCAATCAATCACTCAATCAATCAATCACTCAATCAATCACTCAATCAATTACTCAATCAATAAATCAATCACTCAATCAATCACTCAATCACTCAATCACTCACTCACTCACTCACTCACTCACTCACTCAATCACTCAATTACTCAATCAATCAATCAATCAATCACTCAATCAATCAATCACTCAATCAGTTACTCAATCAATCAATCAATTACTCAATCACTCAATCAATCAATCAATTACTCAATCACTCAATCAATCAATCAATTACTCAATCACTCAATCAATCACTCAATCAATCACTCAATCAATCAATCAGTGTAGGGTAGCACCAGTGAGATGATTGGCTCTAATACATGTTTCACTGTGGTCATTAAAAAAATAAAGAACAGGGACAAATAGTTTTAAGTTTTATTTGTAATCAATAATGACACCAATGTGTAATAAGAAGGCATCCCTGGTGATCACTTCCCATCCCGGAGACAGGCAACATCGGCTTCACAACACTGCTCGGCCTTGTGTTAATCAGGAGTGGAACAGGCAGGCTGATTCATTACTAGCGCCAGGAAACGGCAGATGAGCATCTGTACAGCGGCGCTAAGAGCGACCGCTAGTGGTCGCTCTGATTGGCCGTGAGTCGCTATTACAGAGCGCCTCAGTCGCTGTAGTAACATGGCCGGCATTGATGAATTTGATGTTTGAGTCGCTATAACACCAGTACAGCGCTATATGGGAGTGAACGGTAGCGACTGGTCAGTGTGAGCGACTCAAACCATATTCATAAAAAAAAAAAACAGCCTCCCACAGCGCCGGCACTCAAAATTGTGTCGCTGTAGCCCAGAGCGCCAGACGCTGTGTGATTAAAGTCTTTTTTTTGAACATGTATCCACCAGTAACAAAGTGAAAACACATGGAATGACATTGTTGTAACACTGTGACATTAACACTTTAAGACCAGACCTGTAATGACAATTCCGCATAAAAATATGAAAAATCTAAAACGTTTTAAAAAATGACTTTAAATAGGTCAGGAGACGTCACACAATGATTTGATACAAAACAAAAAAAAAAACATTCAAAACAAAAAACCCTGTTTAAACAGAAGATGGTAACGTCCATTGAAATGTATGGGAGAGCGACAGGTAATACCAGGCACTCTGGAAGGCAGAGCGCCGGCGCTATACGCTGCCTGTAATGAGGAATCGGACTCTACATGGCGCTGTTAAAGTCGCTCACCAGAATCGCTTTGATAAATGTGGTATTGCGTACAGCGCCCCGGCTTTCACCGTTCGCTACCTGCCGCTACGAAGCGCTACCTGGCGCTATCCCTTGATGAATAAATGTCCACTGGAGGAACACTGATGGCATCAGAAGACTCAGATTGGCCCACAGGGTTACCAGGAAATCTCTCGTTGGGGGGCCATGGTTCCAGGGGCCCCTTTGAAGGCCTTCATCACCAAAACCTGAACTATGTATAGCTTAGTTGGGGCATCCCGAGTGCACACACACAGACAATACAGTTTGCCATTATGTTTCTGTGCATAGGCCCTGAATATAAGACCAGGGATACCGGCATCTATGTATGGAGTGGTTCCCCTGAGTCCGTTCTACTGACTTATCAACCGCATTTCATAAAAAATACATTTCCAAAGTAATCAGTTATAATAACACACCACTGTAATTGTGTAATGGGGGGGGGGCATCATCATGGACCAAGCTGAGAATGCCTTAAAGTGGACCAACACCCAGGGGGGATCGGCCTGGAAATCTATAAGATTCCCGGACCGAACAGATCCCTCCCCGCGGGGCATCCAAAATCGGGATGTCCCGCGGGGTGAAACCCCCCAGGATACCCAGAAACCTTACCTTAACCCAGTTCCAACGGCGCATGCGCGGGCCGCGGCGGCGTCTCGCGCTTCCCTCTAGCAGGGCGCGCACCCGTGCCAGCCGTTTGTGAATGGCCGGCGCGGGTGCTCTTGCTGTTAGAGGGAAGCGCAAGACGCGGCCTCCAGTGCTCAGAGCCGCTGTGGTTGGACGTCGCTTGTACGTGCATACCACAGCGGCTCTGAGCGCTCTGATTGGACGAGCGCCCGTGTAAGAGCGTGGTGAGGTGAGTGTTTCCGGGCGATCGGGGTGCCCCACCAAAGTGGACCAAAACCCAGGATAGTGAAAATCCTGGGTGTTGGTCCACTTTAAAGCAGATGGAAACCCAAAAATGGGTCAACCACTCAATCTATGGGACCCCCCGCCTGCTGTTGGCTCCAGGGCAGGCGTCAGCACTAGGC
Organism: Gastrophryne carolinensis; assembly: GCA_027917425.1. Lineage (NCBI taxonomy): Eukaryota > Metazoa > Chordata > Amphibia > Anura > Microhylidae > Gastrophryne > Gastrophryne carolinensis. The sequence continues at coordinate 475,035,133 of CM051237.1, read as the reverse complement.
ATAACCGGGCAAGTGCCAGGGCCCCTGCAACTTGGGAGGGCTCCACCTCATTCCCTCTACCCTGGGCAGCCCCTATACAGGATGCAGGGCCGTGCACTAACCAGGACTAAGGATTGTCACCCAGGGGCACATTGGCCAGCCTTCCTTACTGTCAGTCCTATTCTTTGTTTAATTTCTTTCCATTTACTCTCTGTTTCTTTCTTTCATCTGTTCTGCCATTCTTTTTCTTTCCTTGTAGTCCCTTTCTTTCTTTCTCTCTCTCTCTCCACTAACGGTGGCTCTTAGCGCCGCTGTACAGACGCTCATCTGCCGTTACCTGGCGCTAGTAGTGAATCAGCTTGAAAGCTGATGGTAGTGAACCTTTAGTATTGGAAGGTCAGATAATACAGCACCGCAGCCATGATGCAGAGGCTATAGAACTGAAGGGGCAACGTGGGCTGGGGGTGTCTTAGGTGGGTGGTACAGCACAGCGTGATAGAAGGGCTGGGCATAGTGTAAAGTATTAGAAGAGGAATATGTGAATTATAGCCCAGGTTCTGGGTGAGGTGGGCTGTGTGCTGGGGTAGGCCCGACAGGGCCGTATTAAAGTGGAACAACACCCACCGCTGATCGGCCCAGGAATCTATAAGATTCTCAGGCGGATCAGCTCCCTGCCTGCGGGCCACCCCGATCACTGTGTGAAAGAGGAGGCGGCGGCGGGCACTCTCACCTTGTCCGTCGGCGGTGATTGGTGGAGCGAGTCACGTGGGAGCGGGGTCAGGTGAGTTTTTGGGGCTTTCCTGGGGGGGTTCACACAGCGGGGTGCCCCACGGATGTGGACCAACACCCAGGATAATGAAAATCCTGGGTGTTGGTCCACTTTAAGTGTGGTGGACGCCCCGAGGCACAAAATCTGGTGGAGGCCCCAGATACAGTAAAATAATAGTCCAGCCAAGTAACTGATTGGTGGTTGTCTGGCACCCGCCTACTTACTGGAACGTCAGATGGAGTCCCTTGTGCCCCCCTTGTGCGGGTGCTGCTTTGCCATTCTGGGTGGGGGGTAGTGTAGTCGCCCGGCTGGTTCCCTGCATTGAGCTGCCGGCGGCTGTGCTTGGTGGCTTATGTGCAGTGACAGCTCTGCACCCATCACTGTAGCGTTGCTGGCGGCGACTTTGCTGCTCTAGACTCTCCATCCTGCCCTGTGGCGGCTTTGGCTGCAGATTTGCAAAGACAAAAACAAAAAGGTTTTCCCAGGGGGCGCTGATAGCTTTGTTGCTGGACCAAGAAAAGACCAGGAGAAACCCAAAGGTTGGTGGAGGTCCCCTCTGCAGGGCAAGTGGTGGAGGCCCCAGGGCTAGAGCCCCTTGCACCCCCCCTCATAATCCGGCCCTGAGGCCCGACGTCAGCACCTGGCAAGGCTGGGCGGCTGCCGGGGGGGGGGGGGGGGCCCACTGACAGGGCCGGCCGTTGGGCTGTGCGACACCACTTGACTGGTGGTGGACTGGGATTGGCAGTACAATTCTTTTCCCCACCGGGAATCGGTGGGGAATCAATAAGGTTCCGCTGCTGACTGCGCTGTCCCTGCCAGGGAAAGAGGAAGGGGCCTCCACACCATCTGACAGGCGCGCCGGCAGGCTACAGGCAGCAGGCAGCAGGAGTGCGTGCCGGGAGGGAAAGCTCTAGAGTTTTTTTTTGGAAGTTTTCTTTTTCTTTAGATCCAGATTTGGGACATCCCTCAGTGATGTAACACGACTCTTCACCACAAAGAAGCCTACGGAGACCATGCCGCCCAAGGGCCCACATAAACCTGGAGCCGGACCTGGCTGGAGGTAACACCCAGCCCAGCAAGCCCCAAGCAGTGTAGCCCACTGGGACTTTTCCCTGTGCTCCCTATGGCCAACCCGCTCCTGGCCGCAGCCCTGGCATAGACATAACTGCCGTCATAGTCCCCCCTGACTACAGATGGCGGCAGGACGGCTGCAATAGCGGCTTCCTGGCATCAAGAAGATCACAGCCCACCGGACCAAGAGGGACCCCCCAACCCCGCTGCCCTGCTGAGAGGGTTTTTTTAACTGCTTGTGAACTGGTGAGGGGTCCAAGGTTACCCTATACCGGTTACATGGTAGTGATGGCTGACATGCCACCTGCCATCATCTGCGAATGCCGGTATCTGGGATTTATAAAGGGGGGAGCAGCTCAATCACTATTATTTATACAAAATTATTATTATTATTCAGGGCCTGGGAACTAATTTACCGCCCAGTTTAACCCTCTCATCATCTAAATATCAAGCAACAAACATGTCTAGCTATGTGGAAAGACAGAGATTTGGTCGCATATATCTGCAGATACATGTGGAAGCCGCACCGCCCCGGCAAGGCACTCTGTGTTTAGTGTGGTCCCTACTCTTAATTTTGAGTCCCCAACATTGGGACATGCAATGCAGACAAATATCTGAGAGCTATTCACCTGGGAAGCTGCCGGCCTCCCTTTAGAACACTTCACAGGGAGAAATCCATATTAGCTGAATTCCTCCCTGCTGGGGACTCAGAAATAAGAGTAGGGACCACACTAAACACAGAGCGCCTTGTCGGGGCGGTGCGGCTTCCACATGTATCTGCAGATATATGCAACCAGATCTCTCTCTTTCCACACAGCTAGACATGTTTGTTGCTTGATATTTAGATGATGAGAGGGTTAAACTAGGCGGTAAATTAGTTCCCAGGCCCTGAATAATAATAATAATTTTGTTTAAATAATAGTGAGTGAGCTGCTCCCACCCCCCTTTATTCAGTATCTGGGACTTGACGGACCGGATTGGTGCAATCTGGGTCAAATTTAGCTTTAGCCTGGAGCTGAAGCCCATCACTAATTGTAAATGATTCATTATTGAGCTACATATATCAAATTATTTATTAGCATATTAATTAGGGCTTTCATTAAGGTATTGGCCATTCATATTGGTGCTATTTGGGGTTACACGGCCATTTATTGGATGTTTGCTCAGTGTTTTAAAAGTTCTAGATTAATCAAATAAAATATGGCCCTTATTCATGAAGGGATAGCGTCGGGTAGCGCCTTGTAAATGACAGGTAGCGACAGGTAAACGCCAGACACGGTAGCAATTCCACATTTATGAAGCCGATTGTGGAGAGCGACTGGAACAGCGCCATGTAGAGTACGATTCATCATTACTCAAGGCTCAGCGTACAGCGCCGGCGTTCAGCCTTGCAGAGTGCCACGTCTTACCTGTCGCTACCTGCCGCTCTCCCATACATTTCTATGGACAATACTTTTCTTCCCTTTAAACAGGGTTTTTTTTTTTTTTTTTTAATTATCAAATAATTGTGTGACGTTTCATGGCCTATTTAAAGTCATTTTTGAAACTTTTTTGATTTATAATATTTTTATGCAGATTTGTCCTTACATGTCTGGTATTAAATTGTTCATATTACAATGTAATTACAATGTAATTCCATGTGTTTTCGCTTTGTTACTAGTGGATACATGTTCAAAAACAGACTTTAAAGTGGACCAACACCCTCCCATGATCGGCCTGGGAATCTATAAGATTCCTGGACCGATCAGACCCCTGACTGCGGGGCATCCCCATCGGGGATCGAGGAGAGGTGAGTTTTTCGGGGTTTCTGGGGGGTTTCACACAGCGGGGCACCCCGATCGGAACCGAAGTGGACCAAAACCCAGGATAGTCAAAATCCTGGGTGTTGGTCCACTTTAATCACACAGCGTCTGGGCTACAACTACCCAATTTTGAGCGCTGACGCTGTGTGGGGCTATTTATTTATGAATATGGTGTGAGCTGGCGCTACCGTTCGCTCCCATACAGCGCTGTACTGGCGTTAGAGCGACTCACACAATATATTCATCAATGCAGGCCAGTGACTGAGACGCTCTGAAATAGTGAACTATGGCCGAGCACAGCGACTACTAGCGATCGCTCTCAAAGCCTCGCTACAGACTCTCATCTGTTGGTACCTGGCGCTAGTAATGAATCAGCCTGCTCGCATATTAATTAGCGCTTTCAGTATGGGATTGGCCATTCATATTGGTGCTATTTGGGGTTAAGCGGCCCATTATGGGATGTTTTCTCAGTGTTTTAAAAGTTCTAGATTAATCAAATAAAATATTTTTTTATTACATGTATATATTAGTACATTCACATTTATGGTCTTCAGAGGTGGAAGGAATTGTGAAAAGTTTATATAATTAAAAGGACTCAGTTCCTCTTTAACAGTCTTATGTTGAAGCCGGCGATATCATTGAAAGCCTTGTCCAACCACACACAGCTGGGACTGCGTGGGGTCTTTGAGATCTTCTAAGCACGCGTTGCTCCCTGATTGGCTGTCCTGACGCGGAGATCCGTCGGGCCTGCAATGAGAAAAGAGGCTTATGGCGAGACGCTAACGAGAAGAGACTTTATGATGCCAAGTGTCCTGCGATAATCCCATTATTACACAGAAAATACGGGGACGGCGCTAATCCACCGCCTGCCGCATTTACGCAATGTTTTTCTCCCCTCTGCTTGGAAATTCGGAAATTCTACTCTATTTTATTTTGTGACATTTACAGGTCAACCTCATTTTATTGTTTATTATTTATTTATTTTACATGACTGTTTTTGCTTGGAATCAAGTGATATATAATGAGTTCAGTTCGGCACATAGAGAAAAAAGCGCTTTGGTCAGAAAATTGGATTGCAGGCATGCAAAAAAAACTTCTGTCCGGGCAATAACCCTTTAAAGTGGACCAAAACCCAGGATTTTGACTATCCTGGGTTTTGGTCCATTCCTCCGGGGCACCACGATCGGTGTGAAACCCCCCAGATCGGCCATACTCACTCACCTCTTCCTGGTCCTATGACGCAGGCACGGCCACTCGTCCAATCAGCACGCTCGGAGCTGCTGATGTCACGCCATCTAAGATGGCGTCTAAGGCCAGTGGCTCCGAGTGCGCTGACGGCCGCATCCCCCGCTTCCCTCTAACAGGGAGCGTGCCCGTGCCGGCCATTCAGAAATGCCTGCACCCTGCTAGAGGGATAGTGGGGTGCAGCCGCGGCTCGCGCATGCGTCGTTGGACTGTGAAGCAAGGTAAGTGAACGGGCGGACCGGGGGGTTTCACACAGCAGGGCCCCTTGAATTTGGATGCCCGGGGGGAGGGAATCGATCGGCGTTGGTTTTAGTCCACTTTAACTGCCATCCACCTGAATTTCACATGCCTGGAGTTCCCCCTGTTTTCAACCAGATAAAAAATAAAAAAAGGCCCTCACCTTCATCTGGGATCCAACGCTGTGGGTCTCCTCTTCCCCCAGTGGGGCATCCGACCCCCCCCCCCCCCCCAGGGTCTTCAGCGGGGCAGAGAAAGACCATTACCTGCCCTATGCTGGCAGAGACGGTCTTATAATTTGTGGGGCCCCATGCAATGTTATATCTGGGGACCCTAATCAAAGCCATTTTTGTATAACAAAATACATAGTAACATTGTATGTGTGGCTGAAGAACACAACTCAGAAGTATATTACTCCTGCACCACCCTGATAGCAATCAGGTGCAGTGCGCCAATAAAAGGTTATCCAACAATATACAAATACAAACCTCTATATACAATGTGGCCCCAGCAACCACCATAAAGGAAACCCCAGGCACCAATGTCCCAACACATCACATAGTCATCTCACATTAAAGTCGACCAACACCCATGGCTGATCGGCCCGGGAATCTATAAGATTCCCGGGCCGATCAGCTCCCTCCCCGCGGGGCATCCGAAATCAGGATGCCCCGCTGTGTGAAACCCCCCAGGACGCCCACAAACCTTACCTTCTCCCCGTTCCAACGGCGCATGCGCGGGCCTCGGCCGCCCTTTCGCGCTTCCCTCTAGCAGGGCACACACCCGCGCCGGCCTTTTGTGAATGGCTGGCGCGGGCACGCTCCCTGTTAGAAGGACGCGCGAGCGGCGGCCCCCAGCGCGCTCAGAGCCGCTGTGGTTGTCCGTCGCTTGTCCGTCCATACCACAGCGGCTCTGAGCGCTCTGATTGGACGAGCGTTCGCGTAGGAGCGGGGTGAGGTGAGTTTTTTGGGGCGTTCTGGGGGGTTTCACACGATCGGGGTGCCCCACAGAAGTGGACCAAAACTCAGGATAGTGAAAATCCTGGGTGTTGGTCCACTTTAAATTAATGTATTTATTGCATTAAAAGTCCACTAACAACAAATTAATGTATTTATTGCATTAAAAGTCCACTAACAACAAATAATTACAATCTCATAATCCACAAAGGGGATTTACCAGCCAAGAAAGTGCAGCTAGAGTTCATCATGAACTATCAAAAAAGTACTAAATAAAGTGCAAATGCTAACTAGCTAGCGAATAATACAAAGTGTCAGTGCCCTCAAAGTGCTAACTGCAAAATATCCCATCCACTATAAGGAAAGGAAAACATTTAAACGTGCGCAATAAGCAACAGCATGAAAGAATATCACCATTAGAAAGGCTGGAAACAATCCCCATTGCGGCCTGGCGTTCCGTGGGAAACCCATCACTTTTTCAAGGTTCCAGGTAGTATGTGTGGCTGAAAAAGACTTTAGTCCATCCAATTCAGAGAAAAATTCCCTTTCCTTTCTTTGACCAGAGCAAAGACACAGTGTGGGACCGCATTAGGTAAGCTGCCAGGCAATAGAGGACAGATGATAGGAGGCCCGGTGATGGTGAGTTTTCTTTTTATTTTAAAACTGTATTTTTATTTCTTTTTTAAATGTTTGTGTCATGCAAGCACAATGTGAGGACTCCATTCTAGCCTAACACCAACTTGGGGGGGGGGGGGGTCAACTCGACACAAGCTCCAGGGTTCAATTTGTGGTCAGGATCAGGGGCGAGGCGCTGGGGGCAGCAAAGAGGAAGAGGAAAAGGGACCCCTACTAGTTCACAGCGTAGTGATGGCCGCCGGTGCGGACAGGTGGCGTGCTGGATAATTTGACCTGGATCTAACCTGGATTGAGGAGCAAATCGGCAAGACCTGGGTTGAAGCCAGCTCTAACCTGGATGCGAAGCCCATCACTAATTATCATGCGAGCTGCTGGAAGTTGTTACATTATATTAGATTTTGAATCGCTCATCCTTGTATTGCCATTGTGATTACTTTTATTTTGTATTGAGCCAAGGAGCCTGTATGTGCTCCAATAATAGATACTATTTATAACAATAACTATTTATACTATTTCTATTTATAACAAACATAATACACAGAGGGTGGCTCTAATATACAGAGGGTGGCTATATATAGAGGGTAATAATATAGAGGGTGGCACTACCTATTGTCCAATACTACCAAAAGGAGCATCTAAGGGTGCGTATCTATCGGGTGAGCTGCTGGAGATTCTCCCTGTACTGTGTGTTCATTGAATTATTCCTCTTGGTATTGTTATTGTGATTACTTTTAATTTGTAACCCTACTTATAGTCCATCATTTCTAAAAGATTCAAATGATTCAGTCACCTCCCAAGTCAAACACTGGCATGTAATGAGAAGCCTGGTGCCCTGTGGCACCATCATAAGATGCCAATCAGTGGGTTCCTGTGCCAGCATACATAGGTTTCTCGGGGCCCCACAGTTAAAGTCATAGTGGTTCCCCCTCAAAAAAAGGGCTTACCCCCAGCATTAAAGTAGAACAAAATCCATCGATCTTGGCCCTAGAGTCTAAAAGACTCCAGGGCCAGGTAAAAGCCTGCCCCAGGGGCATCCCAATTTTGAGATCCCCATTGTGTGAAACCCTCAGGATCACCCTGGATCCCATAGTGCATGTGCAGACCTCCGGCGCATTCCCTGCATTCCCCCCACATTTTATGCATAGCTGGATGGAGCGTCCAGGGGGAGGCGCACGAAGGTCAATTCATTCAGTATTGTTTGCCATGCATTAATCTGCACAAATACAATACTAATGCTGATTGCAGGAGAGCCAGTGCATGTGTCGAGGGATCGGGGATCGGAATACGACTTGGGATGATCCTGGGGGTTCACGTACACAGGGGCATCCCAAATCATTCAGCATTATTTGCCATGCATCAATCTGCACAAATACTAATGCTGATTGCAGGAGAGCCAGTGCATGTGCCGAGGGAGTGGGGATCGGAATAAGACTTGGAATAATCCCGGGGGTTCAAGTACACAGGGGCATCCTAAATCATTCAGCATTATTTGCCACGCATCAATCTGCACAGATACTAATGCTGATTGCAGGAGAGCCAGTGCATGTGCCGAGGGAGCGGGGATCGGAATAAGACTTGGGATGATCCTGGGGGTTCATGTACACAGGGGCATCCCAAATAATTCAGCATTATTTGCCACGCATCAATCTGCACAGATACGATACTAATGCTGATTGCAGGAGAGCCAGTGCATGCGCCAAGGGAGTGAGAATCAGAATAGGACTTGGAATAATCCCGGGGGTTCACGCACACAGGGGCATCCCAAATCATTCAGCATTATTTGCCATGCATCAATCTGCACAGATACTAATGCTGATAGCAGGAGAGCCAGTAAATGTGCCGAGGGAGCGGGAATTGAAATAGGACTTGGAATAATCCAATCACGCACACAGGGGCATCCCAAATCAGATCTGTGGTCTGTCTGCAGTTCTAAGGAGTTTGGGCCCTGGGTCGTTGACAGTTGGGTCCAGTGAGGTCCGTCAGTTGAATATAATCTACTGGATGCCTAGATTAAATCCCTTGGCATTCAACCTTCAGCATTATTTAATGAAAAGCCAAAACCCTTAAAAATGATTCATCAGCATTTAAAATTAATATTTAATTAATATTGTCTTATAGCTGGATGGAGCAGCCAGGGGAAGGCGCACAAAGGTCAGTTCATTAAGCATTGTTTGCCATGCATTAATCTTCACAGATACGATATTAATGCTGATGGCAGGAAAGCCAGTGCATGCACCATAGGAGCGGGGATTGGAAAAGGACTTGGGATGATTCCGGGGGTTCACGCACAAAGTGGCATCCCAAAACAGATCTGTGGTCTGCCTGGAGTTCTAAGCAGTTTGAGCCCTGGGTCATCGACAGTTGGGTCCAGTGAGGTCCGTCAATTGAATAAAACCTCCTGGATGCCAAGATTGAGTCCCTTGGCATCACCACTTAAACCGGACCATCAGCATCGTTTAATGAAAAGCCCAAACCCTTAAAAAAGCGATTCCTCTGCATTTAAAAACATAGAAGGGACATTCTGGTATGTCCCATACATACACCAACAGAAATCCGCACTCACCCTAAATAATGTGTATAAATCAATGTAAGAAATTTGTTACATTACTTTATTGAAATATGACAATTTAGAGCAACAAAGAACCCAAATGGGCTATATACAATTTAAAAAACATATATAAGACAATGTAAAAACAGAAACAAAAGACAAAACAGGGTAGGGGGGAGATTAGGCAAGACAATAATGAATAATAAATAATTTCAACTAGTAAAATATTATAATGGTTATTTTTAATTCATGCCCTGAAGTCAAAGAAAAAAGGACATGGCAGTGTGTGTTGTCATTCACCAGGCCAGCAGGCATAAATCAGACCACCTCTAAAACCCAAAGAAGTGCTTGAGAGTGCATATCCAACAGAGTGATAGAAAGCCTAAAAAGTGAGCTACAGGATATATAGAAAAGGTGCAAGAAAGATATATATATATAGCAAAATATAAAAGCAAGTGCCTAAAAATAGCAGTGCTAAAAGGCAGGTATGACTGAAAACACTAGCCGGCCTGGGAAGCAACACAGTAATTGTGCAAATATAATACAATAGTAGAAATAATTTGTACACCACCGTAATACAAAATATATATTAAGTTAGTACATCACCGTAATTGTCAGAGTCTGCCAATCCCCCCGCACCCAGGTACAGAAACCGCCGGCGCGCTGCGTGGACACACCACTTCACCTGGACGGGTACAATGACTGTCTGTTCGTTCCCTCTCTTTATCAATAACAGGCGTGCTCACGCGCGCCCGGCGCAACCCCCGCCCCCCGCACACACATATCCCACCTGAAAAGTCAGTATGGGAAGGAGGGTAAGAAGCGGTGGAAAACGCCGAGCGCCCGCCGCACAACCCAAATCAGTGCACGCCGGCGGCCGCGCGCCCCGGCCGGCGCCGCCCCACACACCCCCCCACCACACACAGGTGCAGCGGGAGATGTCAGAGCCAACGCCGGCCGGGGCACGCGGCCGCCCGCAGCACAGCCACCGCCCGCAGGGCAGTGATACAAGACAGCCGAGAGTACATGTTAGCATACAGAATATTAAGTATCTATTTCTTTATCAGTACACTCAGTTACAAAGACATTGTAACTAAAAATGTAGCCCAATGGATTCAATGTGATAAGTAGTATTCAAAAGGTTCTCCTCTAATGTTCTTATACGTTTGTTCTATTTATTTCTATTTCCAATAGCCTAACTGTATCACTATATATTAAATTATTATTGCATCCTCTGCATTTAAAATTAATATATTTTAAGTTTTAAGTTGCTTACTTATTATTCTTTCCCCCACTGGGCTGCAACTCTGTTCAGGACTCCAGGATACAGGCGCCGCCATCTTGCCTCAGAAGCATCACATACTGAGGAGAGGAGAGGGGGGAAAGGTGCAGGGGTTATAGCTGTGGTCTGCACAGACTGAGCAGAGCTAGGGTCAGGAAAAGGACAACAATCCCAGAATGCAGAGCGGCACAGTCATAGGACACTTCCTGTCTGCAGGCAGCCTGAAACTCCATGGGCCACCATCTTGGATGTTTAAGGCTCAGAAAATGCAGTAGATGCAGGTATGATGTTTTCTAATGTGGGCAATCTGTTTGTACAGGGAGAAAAATACTCTTATTCAGGGTGAAGGTTCGGTTTAAAGGCAAATATTGTGAGGAATGCCCCCCTTCCCCACTCCCCATCAGTCACAATGACTTGCTACTCCCACTGCATTCACTGCATGCCGACACCTGACAATCCGTCTCCATTGCAATAAGTAGAGCATGTGCGTGCTGGAGTCACAGTGACTGAAACATGGGGGGGCGGCCATATGACATGGTGGTCGCCACTGAGCGTAGTTGCAAGCCTGCACGCCGCATGGGAAAGCTGCAGGGGAGCAGCTTGGCAGCTTGGAGAGGGGTTAAAGTGGCTCAAAACCCAGCTCGATCGGCTATAAGATTCCCGGGCCGATCGATTTCCTCCCCCCGGGGCATCCAAAATCAGCATACCCCGCTGTGTGAAACCCCCCAGGTTGCCCCGTTCACGGCACATGCGCGCAATCCCTCTAGCATGACTCTAGAAGGGCAGCAGGACTTGTGAATGGCTCGCTGAGTCCGAACGCGCTGATTGGACGAGTGGCCGCGCATGTGCCGTAGGACCAGGATGAGGTGAGTTTCTTCAGGTGATCTGGGGGGTTTCACACACCGGGGCATCCCCGATCAGGGTGCCCCGGGGGAAAGGACCAAAACCCAGGATAGTCACAATCCTGGGTTTTGGACCACTTTAAGAAGATAAAGTTACAACTAAAAACAAAGGAACGCTGCAAGGACATTAGACCCTGGCAATGGCCGTAACAAACAGCAACAAGAAAACTAAACTGGTTCCTACGACTCAAAAACAAAGATAAAACATTTGGCAGATCTGTGCTGCCTATAGGTGTGAACTGATGTTCAACAAGCCCTTACAGGTGCGGTGCTGCTGCGTCCGCATACATTTGGCCTAATGGTGCGTCTGCGATATATATAAATCTAGGTGTTGGCTTCTCGTGTTTCTGGCTGAGAATGAATTCTTTCATCACCAGCTGCGAGGAGGGGAGTGGTCCTCTAAACGGATCCGGCATGTTCCTCCAGCCCTGAGATGTGTTTTCCATCAGGAGGAACAAATAAACATTCAGGAGGAGAGAGAACATTTCCCTCCTTCCGAGAAATACCCAACGCCCAGCGCTACATGGAAGGGAAACCTGTCCCAACAGAAAGACAGGGCTTCAATCTGTCATGCTGCTCCGCTGCCTGCAAAGTCTGTGGGGCCACTGATCAGGGCTGTGCCTACCTGTGCAAAATGCTGGCTGGCGCTCCCCTCCCCAGGTGCCCTTCATTGGATCCTGACCCCTACAAAATATATCTGGAGGTGAGCAGTTGCCCCCCCAAATAAAATCTCTGCCCTCCAATGAACCCTTTTTACGCCCTAAAAGAAATCTAGCAAAGCCTGAGCTGAGCAGGTGATACCCCCTTCCCTCTTGCCCCCACTTGGACCAAATGGTGCCGACCCATTGAAAAAAATGCCCCATAGGATGATGGTTCCCTGTGTGGCCACTCCATCTGCACAATCCCAAAGGCAGGCCATGCCACTGACCAGGAGCAGACTATGCTGAATGAATTGACCTTTGTGCACCTCCCCCTGGCCGCTCCATCCAACTATGCATAAAATGTCTGGCAAGGGTGCGCACATCGGATGAAGTGGTGCAGGGAATGCGCCGGATGTCCGCATACGCACTTTGTGATCCGGGGCACTGCTCCGGTGCCTGCAAAGTCTGTGGAGCCACTGATCAGGGCTGCCTGTACCTGTGCAAGATGCTGGCTGGTGCTCCCCTCCCCAGGTGCCCTTCAATGGACCCTGACCCCTACAAAATAAATCTGGAGGTGAGCAGATGCCCCCCAAATAAAATCTCTGCCCTCCAATGAACACTGTTTACCCCCTAAAAGAACTCTAGCAAAGCCTGAGCTGAGCAGGTGGCCCCCCTTCCCTCTTGCCCCAACCTGGACCAAATAGTGCCGACCCATTAAAAAAAAATTGCCCCATAGGATGATGGTTCCCTGTGTGACCGCTCCATCTGCTCAATCCCAAAGGCCGGCCATGCCACTGACCAGGAGCAGACTAATGACTGGCAAACAATGCTGAATGAATTGACCTTTGTGCACCTCCCCCTGGCCGCTCCATCCAACTATGCATAAAATGTCTGGCAAGGGTGCGCACATCGGATGAAGTGGTGCAGGGAATGCGCCGGAGGTCCGCACATGCACTTTGTGATCCAAAGCACTACTCCGGTGCCTGCAAAGTCTGTGGGGCCAGTGATCAGGGCTGCCTGTACCTGTGCAAGATGCTGGCTGGAGCTCCCCTCCCCAGGTGCCCTTCAACGGACCCTGACCCCTACAAAATAAATCTGGAGGTGAGCAGTATGTGATCCGGGGCAATCCTGAGGGTTTCACCCACTGGGGTTTTCCAAACAGGGGTTGACTTTTACCTGGCCCTGGAGTCTTTTTGACTCTAGGACCAAGATCCATGAATTTTGGTCCACTTTAATGCTGGGGGTAAGCCCCTTTTTTTTAGGGGGGACCACTATGACTTTAACTGTGGGGCCCTAAGTAAACTATGTATGCTGGCACAGGTAAAAATCCACTGATTTGGCATCTTATGATGGTGCCACAGGGCACCAGGCTTCTTACTGCATGCTTGTGGGCCTCACTTATTTGGGACAAATGGACCCTTTGTTGGAATCCATACCCACCTCTGCCACAGAATCTTGCCCCGCAGTACTAAAGCTTCAGTGCCATCTCTTTAAGAGGGGCAATTTCCACTCCGGCCAATGATCTGCTGACATAGGCCTCTGCTGACTGGCTGGGAAGAACCCATGAGGTGGGACAGCATGTGGGCTGGTCTTGGGCTGGCCATGGCCAGTAACCTTCCGGGCTGATTTCTGGTTCCAACCTGGTGGCTTAAACAGTCACAAAGTCCAGACAGCTCAGAAACCCCCAGCCCTTGTGCTGGCTTGGAAGCACGGATGGATCTCTGCAAATCCTTAACAAGTAATCTGTATCAGGTGTCCAGCTCAGCAAAACCATAAACCTTAATATTTAATATTTCCATTAAAAACATACATGTCCTGTGTGAGGTGTAATCTCATCTCGCCCACCTCAAAAGGTGACGCATTTCGGGGAAAGATACCCCTTAATCATACCTGGTGGCTCTCAGTTCCCAGTAGCACGACCTAAGACTCCCCTGCAGTCTCTATCCATCTCCAACTTCAAGAGCTTAAACGGTGTTTCCTAGACTCTAGGTGCTGGATCTTCTATGTGCCTACCATGGTTGTATCAGCACCTCCATAGTTCTTCTAAAAAGAAGAATAGGTGGAGGAAGTCAGGTGATAGGGGCCCTGCTATGGATGGGCTGTGCCGATGGGGGCCCTGCTATGGGGCCCCATCAGGGCTATGTACGCTCAAAATTTCCAGAAAGAGTGGTCACCGTTTATGGTCAGTGGCAGCCTGAAGGGCCCCATAGCAGGGCTCCCATCGGCACAGCCCCTCCATAGCAGGGCCCCTATCACCAGACTTCCTCAACTTATTCTTCTTTTTAGAAGAACTATGGAGGTGCTGGTACAACCATGGTAGGCACATAGAAGATGCAGCACCTAGAGTCTAGGAAACACCCTTTAAGCCCCTGATGTTGGAGATGGATAGGGGCTGCAGGGGAGTCTTAGGTTGTGCTACTGGGAACTGGTTGTAACAGGATTAGTTACTGGACCGAGTAGAAGTAAAATTCAAGCCCAAGGTCTTGGTCAACAAGCAGAGATATGAAGTCAGATTCAGGTCGAGGTCATGTCCAACAGACAGAACTTCACGCGTCATCTCACTGGTGGTCCGTGTGGCAGGGCCCCGCAGCGTCCTCGGGTCCAGGCGGTGTCCCCCCGTCCTGTTCCGGTGGCTGGTCAGTGGCACCAGCATTTAGGGACCCCGGCTGTGGGCTCCAGCGCAGTGGGCACTGGGTGGCTCTGCACCTGTGCGAGCTCCAAGTACGCCCACGTGCATAGCGCTGCTGTGTCCACACAGTCTTCTAGACATAGATTAGACATAGGTCTTGCACAGTCCCGATGCCCGATGTTAGGCATCCTCAGGGACTGGAGCTAGTCAGCTGACCTCCCTGAACTCCAACCAGCCTCCATCTGGTCCTCTTTGAGATACTGTGCAACAACTTACAGCTTGTCTGTGATCTGCATCTGTATTGTTGGGTTAATGCAGTTTACATTTCCAACAGTAGATGGTGCTATTACATATATCTCTGTTGTACATTCTTTGCTGCATGTTTATGTTTCCTATACATTGAGGTTATCTTTTTGACTTTTTTTTCCTCTCTATGTTATCCACCATGTAAGGTGACCTTCTCTTACTGCACTTATATTCCAGTAAAGCCAGTTCCTGTTATACCCCAAATGTCTATCTTGATCTGACTCCGATGCACCCAGCACTTACACTCTGAAACACTACTTAAAGTGGACCAACACCCAGGATTTTGACTATCCTGGGTTTTAATCCCGGGGTGCCCCGCTGTGTGAAACCCCCCACAAACCCCGAAAAACTCACCTCTCCTCGCTCCCACGTGACCGTCGCTGCCAATCGCCGCCAACGGACAAGCGGGAGGCAGCGACAGACAAGAGAGCACTCTTATATTCACGGCCGGCACGGGTGCGTGTCCTGCTAGAGGGGCGCGCGGGAGGCGGCAGCGGGCGCCGCTGGATCGAGGATAAGGTAGGGATTTCGGGGATCTGGGGGGGTTTCACACAGCGATCGGGGTGCCCCGCAGTCAGGGGTCTGATCGGTCCAGGAATCTTATAGATTCCCGGGAAGATCTTGGGAGGGTGTTGGTCCACTTTAAACTGGACCAACAGCCTGGCACAGTTGGAAAAGAAAGGTAGCGGCCATTTTGGAGCTTCCTCTCCCAGCATCCCAGCCATGCTGCTGCCTGGATTCAGCTGACAATGCACAGTAACAGGAAGCCCAGCAGCACTTCCTGTTTGCAGGTGACCTGCAAATGCATGTGCCGCCATTTTGTTTTTAAAATTCAACACAGCAAGAGTTAGAAAAAGGTTAATAAATGTTTATGAATCTCAAGTTTACATGGCTATTCCGTGGTACTTTGGCTCAAATTTGAGTTTGTGCCTCTGCTTGTTGCCTAAACGTTGGCCTAGATCTCAAATTTGTATCTCTGTGTCACAAAGAGAGACCTATTGGCGGGGAGTCCTCAGGGTTGGAACTAAGGGAGGTCAGCTGATGCGTCTCTCCAAATCAGGGCCAGTTGGGAGGTGTGCGAATGACGAAGGCCCCTCGGGCCCTGCCCATAGTATGGCCCTGATGCCAGACCTAAGTTACATTGTAAAAGCGATTAGGCACAAACTGGAATGTACTAGGGCCTGTGCATGGACTGGCACGGGAGGCGGGGGGGGTGCCAGTAATGGAATGTACTAGGGCCTGTGCATGGACTGGCACGGGAGGCGGGGGGGGGGGGGGGTGCCAGTAATGGAATGTACTAGGGCCTGTGCATGGACTGGCACGGGAGGCGGGGGGGGGTGCCAGTAATGGAATGTACTAGGGCCTGTGCATGGACTGGCACGGGAGGCGGGGGGGGGGGGGGGTGCCAGTAATGGAATGTACTAGGGCCTGTGCATGGACTGGCACGGGAGGCGGGGGGGTGCCAGTAATGGAATGTACTAGGGCCTGTGCATGGACTGGCACGGGAGGCGGGGGGGGGGGGGTGCCAGTAATGGAATGTACTAGGGCCTGTGCATGGACTGGCACGGGAGGCGGGGGGGGGGGGGGTGCCAGTAATGGAATGTACTAGGGCCTGTGCATGGACTGGCACGGGAGGCGAGGGGGGGGGGTGCCAGTAATGGAATGTAATAGGGCCTGTGCATGGACTGGCACGGGAGGCGGGGGGGTGCCAGTAATGGAATGTACTAGGGCCTGTGCATGGACTGGCACGGGAGGCGGGGGGGGGGGTGCCAGTAATGGAATGTACTAGGGCCTGTGCATGGACTGGCACGGGAGGCGGGGGGGGGGGGGGTGCCAGTAATGGAATGTACTAGGGCCTGTGCATGGACTGCCACGGGAGGCGGGGGGGGGTGCCAGTAATGGAATGTACTAGGGCCTGTGCATGGACTGCCACGGGAGGCGGGGGGGGGTGCCAGTAATGGAATGTACTAGGGCCTGTGCATGGACTGGCACGGGAGGCGGGGGGGGGTGCTAGTAATGGAATGTAATAGGGCCTGTGCATGGACTGGCACGGGAGGCGGGGGGGGGGGGGTGCCAGTAATGGAATGTACTAGGTCCTGTGCATGGACTGGCACGGGAGGCGGGGGGGGGGTGCTAGTAATGGAATGTAATAGGGCCTGTGCATGGACTGGCACGGGAGGCGGGGGGGGGGGTGCCAGTAATGGAATGTACTAGGGCCTGTGCATGGACTGGCACGGGAGGCGGGGGGGGGGGGGGTGCCAGTAATGGAATGTACTAGGGCCTGTGCATGGACTGGCACGGGAGGCGGGGGGGGGGGTGCCAGTAATGGAATGTACTAGGGCCTGTGCATGGACTGGCACGGGAGGCGGGGGGGGGGTGCCAGTAATGGAATGTACTAGGGCCTGTGCATGGACTGGCACGGGAGGCGGGGGGGGGGTGCCAGTAATGGAATGTACTAGGGCCTGTGCATGGACTGGCACGGGAGGCGGGGGGGGGGGGTGCCAGTAATGGAATGTACTAGGGCCTGTGCATGGACTGGCACGGGAGGCGGGGGGGGTGCCAGTAATGGAATGTACTAGGGCCTGTGCATGGACTGGCACGGGAGGCGGGGGGGGGTGCCAGTGTGACAGATGTCCACAAACTAACAATGCTGATTCTTTTTACTTTTTCTTTTGGGGGGGCGGGGGGGAATTTTGGACATATATGGCCATTGGATGCTTGTGCACACATAGGAGTTTTATATTTAACCCATCTGTGCAGTGAGACACTTCAGTCATGTCCCAAATGGGAATCGAACATTCAACATCATAGCAGCCGTTACTTACCTTACAGTTGTTGCACAGCAGGAAGCCTGGCTGTTACAATGTGTTACACTGTAGGGAGCTGACCTTACCCATTTTAACTTATTCATTTGGGGGAGGAGGGGATTTTTGGACTTGTATGTGCTTGTGCACACATAGGAATTTTGTATTTAACCCATCCGTGCAGTGAGACACTTCAGTCATATCCAGGATGGGAATTGAACATTCAACATCATAGCAGCCGTTCCTTTCCTTACAGTTGTTACACAGCAGGTCTGGCTGTTACAATGTGTTACACTACAGGGGGCTGGCCTCATCCATTTAACTTTTTCTTTTGGGGAATTTTTGGACATATATGACCATTAGATGCTTGTGCACACATAGGAATTTTGTATTTAACCCATCCGTGCAGTGAGACACTTCAGTCATATCCAGGATGGGAATTGAACATTCAACATCATAGCAGCCGTTCCTTTCCTTACAGTTGTTACACAGCAGGTCTGGCTGTTACAATGTGTTACACTACAGGGGGCTGGCCTCATCCATTTAACTTTTTCTTTTGGGGAATTTTTGGACATATATGACCATTGGATGCTTGTGCACACATAGGAATTTTGTATTTAACCCATCCGTGCAGTGAGACACTTCAGTCATATCCAGGATGGGAATTGAACATTCAACATCATAGCAGCCGTTCCTTTCCTTACAGTTGTTACACAGCAGGAAGCCTGGCTGTTACAATGTGTTACACTACAGGGGGCTGGCCTCATCCATTTAACTTTTTCTTTTGGGGAATTTTTGGACATATATGACCATTAGATGTTTGTGCACAATTCAGTCATGCCCCGGGTAGGAATCAAGCATTCAACATCATAGCAGCCGTTCCTTTCCTTACACTGCAGGGGGCTGGCTGGATTTTACATTTAGAGATGAGTGAATTTCCCCCAAAAATGTGGGTTCACTTTAAATTAATTTAAACAGGGAGTGAGACTGGAAAATAGCCACAGAAAGCAGGTGAGTTTACCGGCGACCCAGGGAGTTTCAGACACTTTGGGACATCCTGCCATAAGATGCCCCGGGGGAGGCTAGCGACAGCTGCAGCCTGCATGGGTTTTAATCCGCTTTAAAGTGGACCTTCACCCTGAATAAGAGCCTATCTTGTATGTTTCCCACACCCTGTACATACAGATTGCCCACAATAATCCAGACCTTCACCCTGAATAAGAGCCTATCTTGTATGTTTCCCCCCACCCTGTACATACAGATTGCTCACATTAATCCGGACCTTCACCCTGAATAAGAACATATCTTATATGTTTCCCACACCCTGTACATACAGATTGCCCACATTAATCCGGACCCTCACCCTGAATAAGAGCCTATCTTGTATGTTTCCCCCCACACCCTGTACATACAGATTGCTCACATTAAAAATCATCCTACCTGCATCCACTGCATGTTATGAGCCTTTAAACATCCAAGATTGCGGTTCATGGAGCATCAGGCAGCCTGCAAACAAGAAGTGTCCTCTGACTGTGTCGCTCTGCATTCTGGGATTGCTGTCCTTTCCCTGACCCCAACTCTGCTCTGTCTGTGCAAAGCACAGCTATAACCCCGCCCCTTGTAATTTATCCGACTCTCCTCTCCTCAGTATGTGATGCTACTGAGGCAAGATGGCGGCGCCCGTATTCCTAGAGTCCTGAACAGAGTTGCAGCCTGGTGGGGGAAAGAATAATAAGTAAGTGACTATAAACTTAAAATATATTAATTTTAGATGCCGGGGAATAGTTTTTTAAGGGTTTGGGCTTTTCAATAAATCATGCTGAAGGTCCGGTTTAAATGAATCTAACCAAACAGAGAGTGAGACTGGAAAGCAGGAGAGTTTACCGGCGACCCTGGGAGTTTCAGACAGCGGGACATCCTGCCATAGGATGCCCCGGGAGGAGGCTAGTGGCCGGCCCTGGAATCTTTTAGATTCCAGGGCACAGCTGCATGGGTTTTAATCCGCTTTAAATTAATCTAACCAAACAGAGAGTGAGACTGGAAAATAGCCACAGAAAGCAAAAAAAAAAACACTAAAGTGTTGCTGACCCTTTTGTATCCAAGCCGAGTGCCCCCCTCCACTCACCTTGTTATATTCTAAGCACATCAGCTACTCAGTTGGATGACCTAGATGGGGAACGATTGTGACAGATGTCCACAAACTACACAATGGCGATCTTCAAAGTTGATGAGGTCATAAAACGTTTGAGCCTCCTCTCGCCGCCCTTTACCCTCCAATCTCCTAAAGTGACTTTGAAAGCAATCAGAAGAGATGATAAAGCGGTCGCTCACATTTACGACGCAGACGTCTAGCAGCTTAAACTTCCCCATGACCCAATATTCGCGTTCATTGCGCTGAATGAACCATCAGGTGTGATGGGCGCAGCTACATTTTTTTTTATGGGCACATTTGCATAATAAAGAAAAGGTGCGTAAAGGCAATTCTTCAAAATTACTGGAAGCATTTAAAGCGACGCTCCTGGCGGTAAACAAGGGGGTGACGGGGGATAAACAGCACGCCATCAATAATAACGCTAATCTCCGGGAAGCGATCAGTGGAATTCATTTTCAAGAAATGTTTCTTTTTTATAGAAGAGAAAGTTGTCATCTCCTGAGCCCGTCATTAATAGCGAGGACTTTTTTGTCACGCCATCCATTTACTTAATTATATCAATCAGATAGACAGGCCTAAGTAAATGGGGGAAAGTTAAAAGGATTAGTATGACAGCGCCTGCTAATCTCCATCCTGGCCTCATTCATTTTACTTTTTTTTTTTTGGGGGGGGGGGGAGGGGTGGATTTTTGGACTTGTATGGCTGTTGGATGCTTGTGCAGATTCCATTCCAAGACAGGGAGTGGAACTTGAATGGCCCTGGATTCTTTTAGACTCCAGGGTCTCTGAAGTCCCTCTTTAAAATGGACCAAAACCCAGGATTTTGACTATCCTGGATTTTGGTCCTTTCCCCCCCTGGGCCTTCCGATCGGGGGTGCCGCGCTGCGTAAAACCCCCCAGGTTGTCTGAACGAAAATCACCTCCTTCCCGGTCCTGGGGCGCATGCGCGGCTGCTCGTCCAATTAGTGCGCTCGGAGTCGCTGACGCTTCGTCTAAGGACAGCTGCTCCAAGGCCGCTAACGCCCGCATCCCCCGCAACCCTCTAACAGGGAGCGTGCCCACACCGGCCATTCACAAATGCCTGGCGCGGGCATGTGTCCTGCTAGACGGATAGCGGGGATGCGGCTTGCGCATGCACCATTGGACCGGCAAACAGGGTAAGTGTATGGGGTGACCTGGGTGGGTTTCACACAGCGGGGAGGGAATCGATCGGCCTGGGAATCCTATAGATTCCCGGGCCGATCAGCGTGGGTTTTGGTTCACTTTAAACATTCAAGGTGGCGGCCCATGGAGTTTCAGGCTGCTTGCAAACAGGAAGTGTCTTCTGGCTGTGCCACTCTGCATTCTGAGACTGCTGATATTTCCTGACCCCAGCTCTGCTCTGTCTGTGCAAAGCACAGCTATAATCCCGCCCCCTACACTTTATGCCTGAACATCAAAAAATGATAGATCTAAGGAATGAAATAATCAACATCGTTTATCTCTGTTTTTTATAAACTTGAATCTCACACACTTTTTGTATGATAAACTCGTGTTAATTGATACGCATTTATGCATGCTTTGCGCTGAACAAAAGAAATTTGATTCTCTTTTTAGACATTAGATTCAATAAATTGATATTTTAATTTAAAATACCACAATGTATGGTCATATTTAATAAACAAAGCTCACCACAAAACAAACCCAGGTTGAGCCTAGCCCTGGGAAAAGTATCCTATGATTAGAGCTTAAATAGGTACCAACTTTGGTAATAGAGGTGGGTTTTTCTCCCTATAGTATTAATCTACAGGGTTACCAAGAAATCCCCCGATGGGACCCTGGTACCAGGAGACCCTTTAGGGGCCTTCATCACCGAAACCTGAACTATGTAGAGCTTATTTGTTGTCTCAAGTGTTCACACACAGACAATACACACAGACAATGAGTGTGGGGTGGGCCCCAGAGTTACTTCTGATAGTGGGCCCCAGACATTCCAATCTGATGATGATGATGGAAGTAATTCAATGGCGGAACGTATTTGGGGCAGGTGAGGCGGCTGCAGTCACCGGAGGACAGGATACCTTTCACCGTTAGCGAAGGAAGTGAAGGATTTATTTAATTGACTTTTCAGTTTTTAATGGGTATTTTGCATTTTTTTAATGGGTATTTATTGTGGTCTTGGTTATAACCAAAGTGAAATATTATCTAGGGGTTGATTTATTCGCATTAGGGAGCTTATGTTGCACTTTATATACTTTGGCCCTGTATTCTAAAAGAGTCCAGGGATGGCCATATGAGTGCCCATGGTGCATCTAGGTTTTGGGTTGCCTTATTGCGTGAACCCTCTGCGCAGCCCTGCAATCACCTAAGTTTTCAGTGCTTTCGCAATCTCAGGCTGTGTCCGCATCTCTGGCCTCCCTGCAACTAAGAACCCACTGCGCCATTCAGGGTGTGGACGGAAGCGCGCCCCAGACTGCCGGCGCTTAATCCAAAACAATGCTTTATGCGCAGCGTTGATTGGATGAGAGCCTGCACACGCGTCGTGGGAATGGCAGAAAGGTGAGTTGTTTGGGTGACCCAGAAGGCTTCACGCAGCAGGCCGTCCCAAATAGGGATGCCCCATGAAAATGGACCGAACATCAGGATAGCGGAAATCGTGGTGAAATAAGAACTTTAAAGTGGACCAAAACCCATGATTTTGACTATCCTGGGTTTTGGTTCCAGCCCCCAGGGCACTCCGATTAGGGGTGCCCCACTGTGTGAAACCCCCCAAGGTCACTGAAATCAACTCACCTCTTCCCAGTCCTACGATGCATGCGCAGGCACTCGTCCAATCAGTGCGCTGATCCACTGATGTCACGTCGTCTAAGGCGATCGGCCGCATCCCCTGCTTCCCCCTAATAACGAGCGTGCCCGCGCATTCATTCACAAATGCCACCCCAAAAACCAAATGGACCAAAAACCACCCTGGAGTCTATGAAACTCCAGTTCAGGCATAGTCGCTCCCCCCGATCGGGGTGCCCCACTGTGTGAAACCCCTCAGGTTGCCCGAAAACTGACCTTTCATTCCTGGTCCAACGGAGCTCTCCAATGGTGCATGCGCGAGCCCCAGCCGCATCCCCGCTATCCCTT
Source organism: Gastrophryne carolinensis (assembly GCA_027917425.1). NCBI lineage: Eukaryota > Metazoa > Chordata > Amphibia > Anura > Microhylidae > Gastrophryne > Gastrophryne carolinensis. The sequence goes on along the minus strand of CM051237.1, from coordinate 475,012,064 downwards.
TATCAGGGCGCATGCCCGTGCCAGGCATTTGTGAATGGCCGACGCAGACACGCTCCCTGTTAGAGGGAAGTGGGGGATGTGGCCGCTAGCGCGCTGATTGGACGAGCGGCCGCGTATGCGCCGTAGGACCAGGAAGTGGTGAGTCTGGGGGGTTTCACACAGTGGCCCCCCCCCCCCAATCGGGGTGCCCCGGGGAAAAGGACCAAAACAGAGGATAGTCAAAATGGTTCACTTTAAAAATATCTGCTTGCAGTGGCGTTGCAATGGGGGCCATGCACACTTTGTTTGTTATGGGCTTCTTATGGGGGATATGCCACACTGCCTGTTAAGGGTTACTTGGGGTGGGGCTTCTGCCATACTCCTTGTTAAGAAGTTCTTGGGGGGGCTTCTGCCACACTGCCTGTTATGCGATTTTTGGGGGGATCTCTCAGCACTGGCTGGTATGGGGTCATTGGGGGGATTCTGCACACTGCCTGTTATGGGGTAAATGGAGGGATTCTTCAGCAATACCTTTATGGAGTGATTGGAGGTTTCTGTACACTGCCGGTTATGGGGTTCTTGGGGGGATCTGCAGCACTATCTGTTATGGGAATCTTGGGGGGTGAGCTCTGCCACACTGCCTGTTAGGAGGTTCTTAGCGGAGGACGGAACTGCCACACTGCCTATTATGAAGTTCTTGGGGGGGGGGGGGTTCAGTGTCACTGTCCTTCCAACCGTTGACCAACCCTCTGATTTTACTGATGGATAACTTAGTGATATAATAATAATAATAATAATAATGTCTTACCCAGTTTGCTGACAAGCTGACATAGAGACGGACGTCGGAAGGCGGAGTTGGACCCTTGGCCTACGGTCAGAATAACTTCTTCGTACGAAAGGCTGGGGGTTTGCGGCACTCATTGCGACTCTTCTGTGCTGGTCATCATACTGGCGCATTGATAAACTGTGTTTTAGTACAGAAACTGAAGCTTGTCTAGAAGCAGTTTCCGAAGAACTCAGGTGTGGGGGAGACGCAGGTTTTGTTTCAAATAGAGACGTAGACGATGGACAAAATATTGACTGCGCATTACCAATAATTTTAGGGGAAGTCTGTGAGTCATCGGAGTTGCTTCTTAATCTCCTGTGCGAGATGGATGGAGAAAGTGGAGGAGAAGGCGTGAAATGTGAAGGAGGACTTGGTTCACGTCGACTGCTTGGTGGGCTTGGCACTCTACTCTGGTTTGGTGGGCTCTGTAGCTTTCGTGTCTGAGGAGGACTTGGCAGTCTGCGCTGACCCGGTGGGCTTTGTTGTCTTCGTATTTGAGGAGGGCTTGGTAACTTTCGCTGGGTTGATGGGCTACTCGGTTTGCATTGATTTGGAGGACTTGGTACTCTGGAGAAACATGTAGGACTGCCAACTTTCTGAGGTGGTGGAGGAATAGGCTCTGCTGGGGAATGGGTTCTAGCCCTGTTTGATGGAGGGGTTTGAAGTGGTGGTGGACTAGGCTGAGTCTGGGAATGGGTTTTAGCCCTGTTTGTTGGAGGGCTTTGAAGTGCTGATGGACTAGGTTGTACCTGGAAATTGCTTCTAGCCCTGTTTGTTGGTGGGCTTTGAACTGGTGGTGGGTTAGACTGTACTTGGGAATGGATTCTAGCCCTGTTTGTTGGAGGACTTTGAAGTGGTGGTGGACTAGGCTGTCCCTGGGAGTGGATTCTAGCCCTGCTTGTTGGAGGGCTTTGAAGTGGTGGTGGGTTAGGCTGTATTTGGGAGTGGATTCTGGCCCTGTTTGTTGGAGGGCTTTGAAGTGGTGGCGGACTAGGCTGTACCTGGGATCTGGTTCTACCCCTGTTTGTTGGGGGGCTTTGAAGTGGTGATGGACTAGGCTGTCCCTGGGATTCAGTTCTAGCCCTGTTTGTTGGAGGGCTTGCTATTTTTCTCTCGGTTGGAGGAGAAGAGGCCATGGCTCTCGTAGGTGATGTTCTCCTGACGGCCACTGGACTCTTTGCACATCTTTGTAAAGTTGGAGAAGGTGAACACTGTTTAGGTTTGCCTAAAGACGTTGGTGAGCACTGCTCTCCAGACCCAACTTGAGAAACTGACTTGACCGATTCGCTGTCACTGGGATTTTGTAAGGGGATTATTTTATGTGACTGCTTGTACAAATGAGCCACCTTTTCTATTTCATCCTTTTTCTGAGTATTTAACCCCAAGTCTTTGTTACGGTTTTGCTGCAAAGAGTATTTCCTAAGTCCGTCGAGTTGTTCTTTTACACCGGAAGTCTTAACTGAGGGCATGTAGGTTTCAGAAGTGTTTTTGTTTGGTAGTAAGTCTTTTATATTGATTGATGATTTTATTTTTGAGGATGTTGATATACTCTTTACTGGACACAATAAAGTGTTCTCTTTAGCAGGGATATTACTCTGAAGCAAATTAAATGAATCATCCAAAAGTATTTCCGGTGGAGGAGGAGGCAGGTTTTCCAGGTCCTCAAATTCAAATTCACTTTTGTCACTCCTGGTAGACTCTTGAGATGCTGAAGGGTAGATGTTTGTACTTGAATTTTGATGTTTATCAGCTGATGATGAATTGTCATCTTTAGTATCTAAAGGAGGTAATCCTTTAGAAGTAGGAATTGTGGGTGGTAAGACAGGAACTCCAAATTTTCGAACACATCGGAGTGGTCCTAGTGTTTTCGCCCTTGAAATTTTTACTAAGTCATCCTCGGGGCTAAAAGCTTGGATAAGTTTCCGCACAGATTTCCTGGGGGAAGTGATACCTTCCAGCTTTGGTTCTGACACTGCAGCACTTTCTTCATTCATTTCATTCTGCTTTGGTAATGTTCTGACGACTGTTTCACGCTCTTGAGCAGTAATGGAATCCTTTTCTATATCATCGTTAGATTTCCTTAAAGTAATTCGTTCCTGACTTGGCAATATATTAAAATTCCTATCAAGACAGGCCTTCAGTTTGTTATTCAAGGCAGCTCTTGAACTAATGCATTCTGTATGCGCATAGGACTTGTTGGTGCGGCTTTTTTGCCCTTCTTCGTTTTTAGGTCCATTGTGCGAATACAGTTGTTCTAACTTTTTGCTAAGTTCCTTTTGAGTCCTTTGAAGTTCCAAGAGAGTTGGATCGTCAGAATGGCTTTTGAGTGATTCTGCAGACCTACATCTTCTGTGCCTAGCAGTTCTCCTGTTGCCCCCGTCTGCTGTGCTAGGCCGTAATGTCTCTGGCTCCAGGTCTTCTCTGGTCCATATATCAGTGTTTGAATTCTCTGGGACAAATTTAATTTTTTCACTTATGGCTTCTTTCATTTTCAGCGTCATTGCCTCATTTTCTGGGTTTTCTATCCATTTGGGTGTAGGCCTATAAGCACACGTGCCTGCTGGGGAGGTAAGGGGCCTTTGGGGTAAAGTAATTTGACTTGATATACTGTTGTTGTCATCACTTTCTTCAGAGCTCTCATCACTGCTGGTTGAATCGTCTGGGTCTTGATCCTGGACACTGTCTTCTGTTAGGGTTGCTGTGGTCCCTAAAGAGCTGAGGGAATGACTACTAGAAAAACTGATTTTCTTAGAAATTTCCGGATTGTTCATTTGTACTTGGGTTGCATTGTTGTCACTATTGTCAAGCTTAGTTTTTAAATCATTAGAATTAGTCAGGTTGCTTCTTCTTGACTCTTGTTGCGATGTCATTCCTTCAGTTTTTGTCAGACTTACATGTCCAAGCGTATCGATGCTCGTCTGCCTTTCTATTTTTAAAGATGACCCATATCCTCGCATAGATTCGCCGTCACCCCCAATTCCACTGTCCTCAGAAAATAAAGTCGAATCGTTTGGTTGGGACTGCGTACAACCAGTGGCTAAGTCCTCAAACTCTTTAATCATTTTTTGCAGGCATTTGTCATGATGTTCTTTTTTCTTTAGTTTTTCTTGAAAACTTTTTTCAGCTGACTGCAGAAAGCGACAAATCTCCTGCAAGGCATTTGTGGTTAGCGAAGACACAGTGCAGTTTAAGGATTGCATTTTGTTTACCGTGTACAGCAGCAACTGTTGCAGTAGATCTGGCTGTTCCGGAACGCTGTCTTTTCCACGTGGCCAAGTGAGGTTGCTCCCCACCTCCTTCAAAAGCTTTTCTCCATCAACAGAAATGTCTCCTAAGCATTCGTTGATTTCGTCAAATCTAAGGGCCATGAAGGTGATCATCTGCTGCATGATAATCTGAGTCTGCGTCGTCTGATTTGCCATGGAAATAATGGCTTCATATTTAGATAAATTCGGATTCATGAAAGCGTAAGCATCCTGGTGAGCCTTCACTAAAACTTCTGGGAAGTCCACTTTCTTTTCAGTTTCGCTACAAACTATCTGAGCCTGCTTTGTACGGCGAGAATGTTTAACACACTTACGGCCCTTCGATTTCCGGCCCCTCCTCGGTTTGCCATCTTGTTGAGTGTCTTGCTGCAGTTCTTGCTCTGAGCCGGTTGAACTGTATTTTCGCGTGGTCCTTTTCTTTTGGCATGTCACGTGGACCATTCCCTCGTCGGCTGTCCCATGTGTTTCATTCTTCCTTTGGTCTTCCGATAAAGACCCAGTCCTAGACATTCCATGGCTGTCACTGGAAAACTTCTGATCCGGGGGATTGATTTCATCGTTGGGGTTTGGATTGAGGTTATCGGCCGGAGGATGTGTAATCCCACTTTTATCTTGGCCGAGTATGGCTTTGTTTTTCCTCAAAGGGTTAGCTGTATTCTTTGCGAGAATTTGAACGATTCCACTGTGAGAAGGCGTGCAACCCATTCTGTAACTGTAAAAAAGTCCATCAACTCAGCAAAGCAAATGGTCCATGAATTCTGGTGCCTCTCGGTCATCCTTCATCTTCTTATTTTTTTTTAATTCAAAATAACGATGTTGCAGAATAGGATTGCTTGTCAGTCAGTGCAGCCGCTCTGTAGGATAAGGATTGAAGTCTCTCTGGGATTCTACCTTCCATTGACAGATGTCAAGTGCAAATAGGATTTGGAGCTTAGTAGATAAACTATACTTTATCCAGTGAGCAACAATTTTTAACAAGCTGAGATGCTGAGGATTCCTATACTTGCCAAGGGATGGTTTTTAGGGAAATGCTATAAATAAGTGTATTCAAATATGTTTATTGTAGCTTTGGTGACTATTTCAAAGAACAGTCCAGGGAGCCCTTTGGCCTGAACAATGGAGTCAGCATTCTCTGGCTACAGCAAGATGTCCCTTCGCTGCATCAGTCTCACTTTATGGTTAAACATAAACATTCATATACCACCAAACTGAGGAGGGGCTGCCCATCACCATGAGAGGAATTGAAATGTAATGATGTACAACACCAAAAAACTAGGTGGTTTTAAAACACCATACATGAGGAATTACAAAAAAAGACTATTCATGGAAACACATTAAATTAGGAATAAGGACAAGTCCCACAAAACCGACACTGGAGTCCCTGATTTGGGTTGCCCTGCTTTGTGTATCCCCCCCAGGTAGCCATAAAAACCTCGCCTGCCTGTCATTCCCACAGTGCAGGCATTGCTGAAACCAAGCGCGCTGATTGGCTGAGGGGCTAAGCAGTCTCCTTGGGGCATCCTGAATTGAGATGCTCCGCTGTGTGAACCCCCCCGGATCCCTCATTTCACTTACCTGCTCCTGGAGCCCTCACCACATCTGTCTGTGCCGCTCATTCAGAAAGGCCTGGTGCTGGTATGTGCATAGCTAGAGGTGAGTGCGGATGCGGCAGTGCCAAGACTGGTGAGTGGAATGGCGGATCCGGGAGGTTTCCATACTCCTATATGTATTCTGTTGGTTGGTAAATATATTTTTGTATAAAAATAAAGTATATAAACTTATATACTTATATATACGTGGAGGCTGATTCACTATTAATGCCACGTATTGCCAGATGAGCGTCTGTATAGCGGAACTTAGAGTAGAGTCTAGTAGACGCTGTAAGCGGGTATCGAGTGCTGTAACAGAGCGTCTCGGTTGCTGAATAACCTGGCCGGCATTGATGAATATGATGTGTGTTCGGCGCTCTAAAAACAGTACAGCGATGCAGCGAGCGAGAGGTAGCGCCAGCTCAGTGCGTCCGGCACTCGGCGCTCCACATCATATTTAACAGAAAACTACACACACACAGCGTCGGCGCTCTAAAGCTGGGCGCTGTAGCATAGATCGCCAGATGCTGTGTGATTAAAGTCTGTTTTTGATCACATATCCACCAGTAACAAAGCGAAAACACATGGAATGACATTGTTATAACACTGTGACAATACCACTTTAGTGCCAGACCTGTAATGACAATTCTGCATAAAAATATTAAAAACAAAAAAATGATTAAAAGTGTTTGTTTGCAGCCAGGAGACGTCACAAAAAAAGCTATTTATACACAACTAATGAAACCCCATTGATATTTATGGGAGAGAGCTACAGAGCGACGGGTACTACATGGCGCTCCTGAGCCTAGAGCGCCTGCGCTATACACTGAGCCGCCTGGATTAATACATGTGACGCTACATGGCGCTGTTAGAAGCGCTCACCAGATTTGCTTTCATAAATGTGGTTTTGCGTACAGCGCCGGGGTTCACCAGACGCTGCCTGCTGCTATGAGGCGCTACCTGGCGCTATCCATTCTTAAATAACCCCCTTAGTGTGTGCGGCATTAGTGATAGGGGACCTTTATGGGACTGTCCCTGTTTTTGCTAGGGTAGTGTGGAAAGGTCTAGAGGAAGGCTGGTGGCAACTTCTTAGCTGGGGCATCCCAGTTTGCAATGCTTGTAAAATGTACCTTTCTGGTGATCCCACGGCACATGCACAGGATGCAGTGTCACCATCCAGCTTCAGGCCTATCTGAATGGTCACCATGGGCACCCACTGATGGAGGGAAATGGCACTAAGCAAGCTGCTGGCCTTACCCTAGGGCACTGGTTCTCAATGCGCAGTACGTGAACCCCAGGGGGTACGCAGGGAGGTTTTGGGGGTTCACCAACAGCAGGGGTCTGATTTATTATTTTAAAAGTAAACTATTATTCCTTCTTGCTTTAAAATGGCTATGAGACATGTGACCTACTTATTTTGGTCAAATCTATAATTGATCCCCTCCATAGGAGTACTCGAGTGGAACTTCTTGTCTCTAGGGGGTACTTGGCATTAAAGGTTGAGGACTCCTGCCCTAGGGCAGCCCTAAATCGGGCTGCTCCAGGGAAAAGATCAAAACCTGGAATAGTGAAAATCCCGGGTTTTTTTATCGCTTTAGGATTCCTAATGCTGGGCCGGCTGGAAGTGGCAGTGCCTGCATGTAATGAAACTCAGTATTTGGGGCCGGGGGTCACCAGAAAAAGGCCCGGGCTGATTTTTTTTTTGAAATTCTTTATTTTAAGACAAGAACACATAGAAAAATACTGTCTCCGAAGAGTTAAACTACAGAAATAGGTTACAAAGATAAGTTAAGTTACAAAGTCGTCTCGCCTATACAATCACAGCAGGAGCAAAATGTTATGATACAGGTGAGCCAGGTACACATTTATACTGAAGACATTGCTCAAGGATCCATATTCATCTTCGGTCCCTCATCCACCTGGCAGTGGTCCCCCACGGGGACCCAACCGTTGGTCCCCGCCAGGGGCCCCCGCCCGCGGCGGGAACTCTGCCCCGAAATCCAGCGCAATTCGCACGAGACTCCCCGTTCCAAAGTGAGATGACTCTGTCAGTGAGAGCATTTTATACCAAGAGAGGGCGAGAAAGAGAAGAAAGAGAAGATTGTGGGGGGGGGATAAAGTGGGTAAGAGGGTAAGGGGGGGGTGGTTGAACCAGGGGGAGATCAGCTTACAGGTAGACTTCTACACTCTACCTCAATTCATTTCTAGCTTTCCACTTCATTATCTGGAAGAGATATCTCCGGGCCGAGAAAAGCTCAATCTCAAGCTATGCCCAGGGATCTCAGGGGGGGGGGGGGGATCGCCAGGAGTCACTAGCTGCTTAAATCTTACTGTCTCTCTAAAGAGAACCCAAGGCATCCACGTCTGCATACACTGTGTCGCAGTTTCATGGACCGCGGCCGTGAGCTCCTCCATTTCCATGATATGATTAACCTCCCGGACCCAGTCCGCCACCGAGGGAACCGCCTCAGATCTCCACAGCCTGGGTATCATCGCCTTTGCTGCATTAATGAGATGCCTCAAAAGCGATCTGATTTTTAACCCCATTCTGCCCCTGCAGTGTTGGGCTAGAAAGTCTGGGGCCCACCCCACATTTAGATGCAAGTATCACTGGCTTATATTCAGGGCCCATGAACAGAAACATTATGCCAGACTGTATTGTCAGTGTGTGGGCACTTAGGATGCCACAAATAAGCTCTACACAGTTCAGGTTTTGGTGATGAAGGCCCTCACCGTGGCCCCTGGGAGCCAGCGGGTTTTTTCCTGGTAACCCTGAGGGCCAGTCCGAGCCTGCTCACATATACTACCATCATCGCTCCCAACTGTCCCTGATTTGGAGAGACTGTCCCTCTTTGGAGTCCATGTCCCCCTATCCCTTGTTGTTCTTCTGTCCTTATTGAAGGTTTAAAGAGGAACATTGGAGACCCTGGCTTCTAAAAGACTCCAGAGCCATCCGAGTTCCCCTCCTTGGGCCAGCCCCGCTGTGTAAACCCCCCCAGAAGCCCCGTTTCTCTCCTTGTCCCAGATCCCTCGCCACAAAAGTGAAAATCGGGTGTGTTGTTCCTCTTTAATATGCAGAACTTCGTCAATAAATGATTCATTTGCCTATTCAAAGCTTTTATATTGCAACTGTTACACCATATCATCCTATCCATCAATCTATGAGAGCACCCTGAAGAAGTGGCCTGCTATATGGGGCAACGGAATGCGTGGGATTCTCATCTCCTAATGATGGAGTAGTGGGGCTACCATCCTTTTGGGCATCACTTAGGTGAATTCTTTCCTTACTAGTATTTATTGTACATTTGCACTTCTTGGCATCCTTTGCACAATATGGGCACATTAGCACTTTATTAGTTTCACTTTGATTTGTATTATTCAAATATTGATTGGTAGCGTAGGGTATGATGAAATTCAGTAATATATCTAGTTTGATTATTGCACTTGCCCGGGGGAAGTCCCTCTTATGAATTTATGTGTGTGTGTGTTTCATGTATTTATGGCGTTGTTTGTCTTTTTTAATTTAAACTGGACCTTCAGCATTATTTAATGAAAAGTCCAAGCCCTTAAAAAAACATTCCTCAGCATCTAAAATTAATATATATTACGTTTTTAGCAACTTACTTATTATTCTTTCCCCCGCTGGGCTGCAACTCTGTTCAGGACTCTAGGAAACGGGCGCCGCCATCTTGACTCAGAAGCATCACACATACTGAGCAGAGAAGAGCGGGATAAATTACAGGGAGGTGAGTTATAGCTGTGCTTTGCACAGACAGAGCAGAGCTGGGGTCAGGAAAAGGTCAGCAATCCCAGAATGCAGAGCAGCATAGTTAGAAGGCACTTCCTGTTTGCAGGCTGCGTGATGCTCCATGAGCCGCCATCTTGGATGCTTAAAGGCTCATAACATGCAGTAGATGCAGGTAGGATGCTTTTTAATGTGAGCAATCTGTATGTACAGGGTGTGGGAAACATATAGGATAGGCTCTTATTCAGGGTGAAGGTCCGGATTAATGTGGGCAATCTGTATGTACAGTGTGTGGGAAACATATAAGATAGGCTCTTATTCAGGGTGAAGGTCCGGATTAATGTGGGCAATCTGTATGTACAGTGTGTGGGAAACATATAAGATAGGCTCTTATTCAGGGTGAAGGTCCGGATTAATGTGGGCAATCTGTATGTACAGTGTGTGGGAAACATATAAGATAGGCTCTTATTCAGGGTGAAGGTCTGGATTAATGTGAGCAATCTGTATGTACAGGGGGAAACATATAAGATAGGCTCTTATTCAGGGTGAAGGTCCGGAATAATGTGGACAATCTGTATGTACAGGGTGTGGGAAACATATAAGATAGGCTCTTATTCAGGGTGAATGCCCTGATGTGGTTATATTATTGATGAATTGATATTTATCTCTGAGGTCTTTGGTGCGGCGGTGGCTACTGGAGCCACAATTTTTTGCAGATAGGTGATAACTGTAGAGAGTTCATTGTCTGCACAGAGCCGAGTTACTTGAATTGGAAATTGTGGTGCACTTTGTTTGTTTGTTACATAAATCAATGAGAGGTCGTGGCTTAATTTAACGATTGTCCCTCTTTCCCGTCCTCAAAAGTTGGAAAGTATGACCACTGCTCTCAAACCTCCCAAGTGTCCCTGATTTGGAGGGACTGTCCCTCTTTTGAGTTCTTGTCCCCTTATCCCTCATTTGTCCCTGTTGAAATTTAACCCGCAGATCTGAGAAGTCCCTCTTTCCCACCCTTAGAAGTTGGTATTATTATAACTCCATCCCATCCACACAGCCTCCCGTCACATGCGCACTGCGCTCCCTCCCGATAACGGCGGCGTGTTTGTGTGTGTGTGTGTCTGTGACGTGACAGGCGCCTCCCTCTGTGACGTCACAGAGGGGGGGGTGGGGCCGCGCGGCTTTGAGGCGATCGCTGCTGCATGGATGGGAAGCCGGCTGTGTGAGTGTCTGTGTGGCGGTAAGTGACCGACCGAGACAGCGAGGTGGCGGGGGAACCCTCATAGGTGCGAACCCGGGTAAGGCGGAGGCGGAGGGGGCGCCATTGTCATTGCCTCAGCTGTCACTGTCACCTGTGTGTGTGTGTGTGTGTGTGTGTGACAGCTCTGTGTGTGTCCGCATGGTGGCTGACAACACACACACACTGAGTGTGACACATGTATTATATACCTATAGCAGTGTGTGTCTCATATATATATATATATATATATATATATATATATACACATACAGTGCTGCTCAAATGCTCTCCATTGCAGTGACACCCACATACTCTCTGTGAAATGAGCTTTATGTCCTATATACGTGTGTGACACGTGCACTATATACCTATAGCATTGTGTGTTTCATATATATATATATATATACACACAAACACACACACAGTGCTGCTCTCAATTGCAGTGACACTCACGTACTTGGTGTGAAATTAGCTTTCTGTCCTATATACTTGTGTGACACGTGCACTATATACCTATAGCATTGTGATATATATATATATATATATATATATATATATATATATATATATATATATATATATATATATATATATATACAGCGCTGCTTTCAATTGTAGTGACACCCATGGACTTGTTGTGAAATGAGCTTTCTGTCCTATATACGTGTGTGACACATGCACTATATACCTATAGCATTGTGATATATGTATAGCGCTGCTCACCTGCTCTCCATTGTAGTGACACCCATGGACTTGCTGTGAAATGAGCTTTCTGTCCTATATACGTGTGTGACACGTGCACTACATACCTATAGCATTGTGTGATATATATATATATATACACAAACAGCGCTCACTAGCACTATATAGCTATAGCATTGTGATTATATATATATATATATATATATATATATATATATATATATATATATATATCGCTACTCACCATTGTAGTGACACCCATGTACTCGCTGTGAAATGAGCTTTATGTCCTATATGCATACATACACTATATACCTATAGCATTGTGTGTTACACACACACACACACACTGTTGCCCATCCGCTCTCCATCCCAGTGACACCCATGTAATTGCTGTGAAATGAGCTTTCTGTCCTATATACAGGTGTGTGTGTGTTGTAAGACACATGCACTATTTCCCTATAGCATTGTGTGTTTCATCTAATATATACAGTGCTGCTCGCCTGCTCTCCATTGCAGTGACACCCATGCACCTGCTGTGAGGCGAGATTCCTGTCTTATATACTTGGTACTTTATATTTGGGTTTATATTTGGGATGCTACTTTGTATGAAACCCCCCTGGGATTGCAAATAAACCTTGACATGCCTGTGATCCCACAGTGCATGTGCGGGCACTTTATACCTATAGCATTGTGATATATATATATATATATATATATATACTGCTCTCCATTGCAGTGACACCCATGTACTTGCTGTGAAATGAACTTTTTGTCCTATATACGTGTGTGACACGTGCACTACATACCTATAGCATTGTGTTATATATATACCCACACACACACCTCCTCGCCTGCTCTCCATCCAGCTTTATGTCCTATATACGTGTGTGACACATGCACTATATACCTATATCATTGTGAGATATATATATATATACACAGCCCTGCTCTCCATTGTAGTGACACCCATTTACTTGCTGTGAAATGAGCTTTCTGTCCTATATACATGTGTGACACATGCACTATATACCTAAAGCATTTTGTGTTACACACACACACACACACACACACTGTTGCCCACCCGCTGTCCATCCCAGTGACACCCATTTACTTGCTGTGAAATGAGCTTTCTGTCCTATATGTGTGTGTGTCAGACTATATACCTATAGCATTGTGTGTTTCATATAATATATACAGTGCTGCTCACCTGCTCTCCACTGCAGTGATACCCATGTACTTGCTGTAAGGTGAGCTTCCTGTCTTGGGTGTGTATATTTGGGATGCCCCTATGTATGAAACCCCCCTGGGATTGCAAATAAACTCACCTTGCCTGTCATCCCAAAGTGCCTGCTCCTAATGCCTGCTAAAGGAGCAACATAGGGGACAGTGCTTCTTGTGTGTTTTTATTTATTTTTTCTTTCACTTTAAAGAGTAACTTTAGAGGCCCTGGAGGTAAAAAAAACTCCAGGGCTATCAGTTTCACTCCGAATTGGGATGCCCCACTGTCTGAAAACCTCAGGATCCCCTGTTCCAATGAATTATCATCCTCGCTTGTCTCTAGCTGTGCGCTTACCTGCCCCCAGCCTTTGTGAATGGGTGCACCACAGCTTGAGACTGAGCAGGGGATGCCGCCGGTGGCGCACTCATCTCTGCTCGGCTGCTGTCTTTGTCCAGACAGCTGAAGCATAAACAGAGCCGAGTGAAATAGAGCTCGCTGATTGGCTGGGGGAGCTTGGTTTTGGTGGGAATGTTAGGAAGGTGAGGGAATCAGGTGACCTGAGAAGATACACACAGTGGGGCATCCCAATTCAGGATCCCCCTCCAGAGTAACAGTACGTAGGCAAGTGAAATTCCCTGTGTAGTGTTCGTCCTCTTTATCTAGAAGGAATCTAAAAGTTTCCAGGGCCAGCCGCTGGCCTTTTCCCAGGGCATCCCGAATCTCACCTTTTCCCGTTACAACGGTGCTTGAGCAGTCTCTCGTCCAATGAGAGCCATCTAACGTGACTTACCTTATTCTGCAAACAGCTCTCATTGTTGTGAATGGGAAGTGTGCGCGGTCATGTCCCAGCCATTCAGATAGCCTGGGGCTCCCCATTCTAGTCAATGAGAGACGTTTGCTGAATGACATAACGCTCATCGGCTGAGAGCCCACGCATGTGCGCCATTGGAACCAGGATTAGGTGAGTGAAAGGTGGCGTTCTGGGGGGTTTCACACAGTGGGGGGCAACCTGATTGGATGGCATCCCCCGGGGGACTGGTACAAAACCAGATAAAGTCATGTCCGTGGGTTTTGCTTTAAATTAAAGTGTCCCAAAGCCAGAATTAATTGCACCGCGCAGGAGCCGGCATCCGGGGGCATCCCCTCTAATCCTCCGTCCAATGTGCGCACCCCTCCGCCAGCTTATCCGACTGGTTGGGAGAGCTGCTGGAAGGAGGCGTTTGGTAATCCCTTAATTCAGAATAGATGCAATCTATTGTGATTGGACTAGAGCCCGTGCATGCGCTGTGGGAGTGCGCTGTGGAAGGGCGGAGCGGCCACTAGGAGGCACCCGGCGATCTGTTCATTTACAATATATTGCATGGTGGGGGGGGGGGGGGGGAGCGTCTAGCAGGAGCTGCTTGGCAATCTGTCTTTTCTGAATAGATTGGACGAGAGCCTGTGCATGTGTTGTGGGAGCGTACAGCGCAGGGGGAAGACAGGAGGGGCCCAGCGATCTGTCCATTTGCAATCCTTTCTTATTGGGCAAGAACCTGTGCATGCGCTGTGGGAGCGTGGAGGGGTGCGTCCTGCAGGAGCTGCCTGTCAATCCCTTCATTCAGCATAGATTGGACGGGAGCCTGTGCATGCATTGTGGGAGTAAAGTAGATGCCCGTCCATTTGGAATCTATTCTGATTGGACGAGAGTCTGTGCCACGGGAGAGCGGAGGGGGAGCGTCCAGCAGGAGCTGCCCGGCAATCCGTCCATTTGGAATAGATTTGATGGGAGCCTGTGCATGCGTTGTGGGAGCGTGCAGCGCAGGGGGAAGACGGGAGGTGCCCAGCGATCTGTTCATTTGAATCTATTCTGATTGGACAAGAGTCTGTGCATGTGCCGTGGGAGCGCGGAGGGGCAGTGTCCAGCAGGAGCTGCCCGGCAGTCCATTCGGCCAGCTTATATTGGACGGGAGCCCGTGCATGTATTGTGGGAGCGTGCAGCGAAGGGGGGAGTTCAGGAGGTGCCCAGCGACCTGTCCATTTGCAATCTATTCTGATTGGATGAGAGTCTGTGCATGTGCTGTGGAGGGGGGGGTGGAGGAGGAAGGGTCGGGTCCAGCAACAGCTGCCCGGCAATCTGTTCGGCCAGCATAGATTGGACGGGAGCCCGTGCATGCGTTGTGGGAGCGTGCAGCGAAGGGGGAGTTCAGGAGGTGCCCAGCGACCTGTCCATTTGCAATCTATTCTGATTGGATGAAGACCTGTACATGCGTTGTGGGAGTGTGCAGCAAAGTGGGGAGCACAGGTGGTGCCCAGCGATCCGTCCATTTGCAATCTATTCTGATTGGACGCCAGTGCATGTGCTGTGGGAGCGCGGAGGAGAAGTGTCCAGCAGGAGCTGCCCAGAAATCCAGTCATTCAGATTAGATTAGATGGGAGCCCGTGCATGTATTGTGGGAGTGTGCAGCCAAGGAGGAAGTCGGGAGGTGCCCAGCGACCTGTCCATTTGCAATCTACTCTGATTGGATGAGAGTCTGTGCATGCGCTGTGGGAGCGCGGAGGGGGAAGCGTCCAGCAACCGCTGCCCGGCAATCTGTTCGGCCAGCATAGGTTGGACGGGAGCCCGTGCATGCGTTGTGGGAGTGTGCAGCGAAGGGGGAGTACAGGGGATGGCCAGCGATCTGTCCATTTGTAATCTATTCTGATTGGATGAGAGTCTGTGCATGCGCTGTGGGGGGGGGGGGGGAGGAGGAAGGAGGAAGGGTCGCGTCCAGCAACAGCTGCCCGGCAATCTGTTCGGCCAGCATAGATTGGACGGGAGCCCGTGCATGCGTTGTGGGAGTGTGCAGCGAAGGGGGAGTTCAGGAGGTGCCCAGCGATCCGTCCATTTGCAATCTATTCTGATTGGACGCTAGTGCATGTGCTGTGGGAGCGCGGAGGAGGAGTGTCCAGCAGGAGCTGCCCAGAAATCCAGTCATTCAGATTAGATTGGATTGGAGCCTGTGCATGCGTTGTGGGAGTGTGCAGCCAAGGGGGAAGTCAGGAGGTGCCCAGCGACCTGTCCATTTGCAATCTACTCTGATTGGATGAGAGTCTGTGCATGCGCTGTGGGAGCGCGGAGGGGGAAGCGTCCAGCAACCGCTGCCCGGCAATCTGTTCGCCAAGCATAGATTGGACGGGAGCCCGTGCATGCGCTGAGGGAGTGCGCAGCAAAGTCAGAAGTGCAGGAGGTGGCCAGCAACCCGTCCATTTGCAATCTATTCTGATTGGACAAGTGCATGTGTCTTGGGGGCGAGGAGGAGGAGCTCCCAGCAGGACCTGCCCGGCAATCTGTATGCTCAGAATATATTGCGCGGCACTACACACGCTAAGCTATTTTGGTTGGATGAGAGCCTGTGCATGTGCCATGGGAGCGTCCAGCAGGGGGAGCGTCCAGCAGGGGAAGCCTGCCATCATAATAGATTGGCGGGCAATAGACACGGCAACCTATTCTGTTTGGATGCCCGTGCATGTGATGTGGGAGTGCACAGCGGAGGGGAGCCGCCAGCAATCTGTCCATTTGCAGTCTAACCCTGGGGGGGGGGGGGTTTCACACAGCGGGGCATCCCTGATCGGGGTGCCCCGGGGCAAGGACCGAGACCCAGGATAGTCAAAATCCTGGGTTTTGGTCCTCTTTAAAGAGGGACTAAAGTGAAGCCCCCACTTCCTCATTCACTTGTATGGCAGCCAATGATGTGACCGCTGGCGACCGTTCAGGTCTGATGTTGATACCCCATTGGTCCCCAGCAGTCATGTGATTTGACAGCTGTACGAGGAGTGACCAAATGCTAAGCACTGACTTAACTTTAGATCCTCTTTGGTCCCCCCGCATGTGTTTGGCAGCCGTACGAGGAGTGACCAAGTGCTAAGCATCCGCTGATTTGACTTTAGATTCTCGTTGGTCCCCGGCTGTCATGTGATTGGCGGCCATACGACGAGTGATCAAGCGCTGAGCATCCGCTGACTTGACTTTAGATCCTCATTGGTCCCCGGATGTCATGTGATCGGCGGCCGTACGACGAGTGACCAAGTGCTAAGCATCCGCTGACATGACTTTAGATCCTCGTTGGTCCCCAGATGTCATGTGATTGGCGGTCATACGAAGAGTGACCAAGCGCTGAGCATCCGCTGACTTGACTTTAGATCCTCGTTGGTCCCCGGCAATCATGTGATCGGCGGCCATACGACGAATGACCAAGTGCTAAGCATCTGCTGACTTGACTTTAGATCCTCATTGGTCCCCAGATGCCATGTGATTGGCGGTCATACGAAGAGTGACCAAGCGCTGAGCATCCGCTGACTTGACTTTAGATCCTCGTTGGTCCCCGGCTGTCATGTGATGGGCGGCCATACGGCGAGTGACCAAGTGCTAAGCATCCGCTGACTTGACCTTAGATCCTCATTGGTCCCCGGCAATCATGTGATCGGCGGCCGTACGATGAGTGACCAAGTGCTAAGCATCCGCTGACATGACTTTAGATCCTCGTTGGTCCCCAGATGTCATGTGATCGGCGGCTGTACGACGATTGACCAAGCATTCGCTGACTTTACTTAGATCCTCGTTGGTCCCCAGATGTCATGTGATTGGCGGCCATACGATGAGTGACCAAGCGCTGAGCATCAGCTGACTTGACTTTAGATCCTCGTTGGTCCCCAGATGTCATGTGATCGGTGGCCGTATGACGAGTGATCAAGTGCTAAGCATCCACTGACTTGACTTTAGATCCTCGTTGGTCCCCGGATGTCATGTGATTGGTGGTCGTATGATGAGTGACCAAGTGCTAAGCATCTTCTCACTTGACTTTAAATATTCATTGGTCTCCGGCTGTCATGTGACTGACAGCTGTACAGAAAGAAAGTGCCAAGCACCCACTGATTTGACTTTGGTTCCTCTTTAAAGTGTACCAAAACCCTAGTAATCCCTATTTTGGGATGCCGCACTTGAAATTGTCCATATAACTCACCCTAGGAATCAATATCATGATCAATACCATATGTGGGCCTCTGGCGGCATCCCCAGCACTCGTCTGGTAGATGCACGCGCCAACCACATGACTGCCAGTGAGTCAAGTCACACTTTAGTCTGCTGACTTGACTTTAGATCCTCTTTAAAGTGTACCAAAACCGCAACAATCCCGATTTGGGATATCCTGCAGGTGATTAACATAGTGGGGCCTCTGGAAGCTGCCTTGACTTTATATCCTCTTTAAAGTGTAACAAAAGGGGGGGCATCCCCAGCACTCCTCTGGTAGATGTGCTCACCCACCACCGCTGCCAGTGAGTCAAGTCACGCTTTAAAGCGGATCTAAAGGCAAGTCAGCTAATCGGCTGACTTGACTTTAGATCCTCTTTAAAGTGTACCAAAATGGGGGCATCCTCAGCACTCTGGTAGATGTGGTCACCCACCACCAACTACATGACTGCCAGTGAGTCAAGTCAGCTAATCAGCTGACTTGACTTAAGATCCTCTTTTGAAAGTGCACCAAAACCGCAGCAATCCCAATTTGGGATGCCCCACTATGTTAATCCCATGCAGGAATCGATATCCTGATCAATATCCAACGCGGGCCTCTGGGAGCTGACTTGACTTTAGATCCTCTTTAAAGCGTACCAAAACGGGGGCATCCCCAGCACTCCTCTGGTTGATGCGCACCCCCAACACCGCCAGCGTATCTGAATGGCCGCACATAGGATGGAGGAGCGCTGCAGATGCCGCCTGAGCCCTGTTGGAATCCCGAGGTGAGTATATGGAGGGGACAAATCGTCATGCCACTGAAGAGGGCTTTCACCCTTCTCTGGAGCCCTTTAGACTCTAGGACCAGGGGCAGTGGGTTTTGGTCCGCTTTAATATTCTATTCTATATTTATTCTATATTTAATATTCTATTCTATGTACAACGCTACAGAATATGGTGGAGCCATATTATATAATAAATGTGGAGGGTGGTCATTAGAGGAGGACTAGAGATCGTGTGATCAGGTCCTGGATGGAGGGTGCGCCCCCCCCCCCCCTTAGCTGCTGGCACCCGGCGCGCTCCTTGTTGTTCTGCAGACATCTGGCTGATGGAGTCATTGGCTATAACGGCGGCGTGATGACTCCATAGCAGGAGCAGCAGCCATGATCTCATTATCATCCGGAATAATATATATATATATCTGTATACACCTCCCATAATAGAAGAGAAAAAGAGTTTCTGATATAAATACGAAACCATGTGCATGTGCTGTGCAAAACCTGCCTATGATCCGGAATATATATATATATATATAGCCATCGAATTCATATATATATATCTGTATACACATCATAATAGAAGAGAGAAAAAAAAAAAAAAAACAAATATATAGCCATCATAGAAGAGAGAAAAAAAAAATATATATAGCCATCGAATTCATATATATATATATATATGTGTGTATACACATCATAATAGAAAAAAAAAAAACAAAAAACATCATAATAGAAGAGAGAAAAAAAAAAAATATATATATAGCCATCGAATTCATATATATCTGTATACACATCATAATAGAATAATAGAAGAGAAAAAAAAAAAATTATATATATATAGCCATCGAATTCATATATCTGTATACACCTCATAATAGAAGAGAAAAAAAAATATACATAGCCATCGAATTCATATATATATCTGTATACACATCATAATAGAAAAAAAAAATAAAAATATATATATATATATATATATATATATATATATATATAGCCATCGAATTCATATATATATATATATATATATATATATATATATATTTATGTATGTATGTATGTGTATATATATATATATATGTATGTATACACATCATAATAGAAGAGAGGAAAAAAAAATAAAAATAAAAAAAATTATATATATATATATATATATATTTTTTTTATTTTTTTTTCCTCTCTTCTATTATGATGTGTATACATACACATATATAGAGATATAGAGATATAGAGATATAGAGATATAGAGATATAGAGATATAGAGATATAGAGATATAGAGATATAGAGATATAGAGATATAGAGATATAGAGATATAGAGATATAGAGATATAGAGATATAGAGATATACACATCATAACAGAAGAGAAAAAGAGTTTCTGATATAAATATGAAAACATGTGCATGTACTGTCTGTGCAAAACCTGCCTATCATCCGGATCATAAAAAACAAAAAAACAACCCCCCCCCCCCCCAAAAAAAAAAGAAAAAAAAATATATATATATTAGCCATCAAATTCCTTTGTATATTTGTGTACACATCATAACAGAAAAGAAAAAGAGTTTCTGATATAAACATGATACCATGTGCATGTGCTGTCTGTGCAACACCTGCCTATGATCCGGATCATAAATATATATATATATATATATATTAATTATACTGTAAAGCGCATTGGCTATAACGGGGTGTGATGACTCCATAGCAGCAGCCGCCATGATGTCATTATCGCCCATCTGCCGCTCACACCCGGCGTTGGTCACAATGCGGAGATACGGCAATGCTGGGCCTGGTGCGCTCCCCCCACGGTGCATGCCCGGGATGCCGCGCTGGAACCTGAGGCTTCACTAGAGCTGACCTGGCTTTATCCTGCTAAGTGGTGGTCCTTCTGCCCAGAGGTGGCGCTAGACCTCTTTCTTGTGACGCCCCATGTGTGGAACCCCCCAGATCGGCTGCTATACCTACCTTGCCAGTGCTCCCAAGGCACAGGTGCGGCTCTCTGTGGATGGAAGCAGGGATGCGCACCAAGGTCACCCCAGGAAGAAAGTGGACCAGCACGCTGTCGGCTATGTACTGTTTGTTTATTTACTTTGCCCGGGCAGTGACTTTAGCATACTGGCCCTTTAAGGATTGAGGGTCGGTTGCACTCCAGCCAAGTGGGGGCGCGCAAAACAAATGGCTTCTAATAAATCGCTCATATGGTTCCTATCGTTCAGTGCAAAAATAAGACAGCCGCGCCCTCATCCACCCAGAAAAAGTGCGGCCGCCGCCAAGTGCTCCGCTGAATCATAGAGCGCACGCAGCAGCATGCAAATAGCGATCTGCAACGCAATAAGACGCAGTATAAAGTGGTCCGATCGGGGATGCCCCACTGTGTGAAACCCCCCATATCGTCCAATCTGACTCGCCCTTCCCTGTCCTACGGCGCCTGCGCAGCCTCTCGTCCAATCAGTGCGCTCGAATCCGCTCACGTCCCCTGGTCTAAAGTGAATGGTTCTGAGCTCGCTGGTGGCCGCATCCCCCGCTTCCCTCTAACAGAGAGTGTGCCAGCGCAGGCACGTGCCCTGCTAAAGATATAGCGGGGATGCAGCCGCTGCTCGCACATGCACTGTTGGACCGTGCAAGAAGGTGAGTTTATGGGCGACCTGGGGGTTTCACACAGATGGGCATCCCAATTCTGGACGCCCCTGGGGAGGGAATCTAGCAGCTTGGTTGGGGCATGGGTTTTTGTCCACATCAAAGTAGACCAAAATCCACCCTGGAGTCTATTTAGACTATTAGAGTCTCTGAAGTCTGTGAGACTCCAGGGAAGGCATACTCGCTCCCCTGCTCGGGGTTGATCGGGGATGCCCCGCTGTGTGAAATCCCCCAGGTCACCCGAGAACTCACCTTCGTTCCCGGTCCTACGACACATGTGCGAGCGGCAGCCACCTCCCCAATATCCCTTTAGCAGGCATTTGTGAATGGCTGGTGCGGGCACGCTCCCTGTTAGAGGGCAGTGGGGGATGCGGCCGCCAGCAACCTCGAATCTGCTTGCATTAGACGAAGGCTTAGACGAATGGGCGGGAGCAGATCCGAGCACGCTGATTGGACGAGCGTCCGCGCATGCGCCGTAGGACCAGGAGGAGGTGAGTTGCGCTCGGCGATCTGGGGGTTTCCACACAGTGAGGAATCTCCAATCGGCGTGCCCCGGGGGCAAGAACCAAAACCCAGGATAGTCAAAAACCTGGGTTTTGGTCCACTTTAAGAGCAGGTGTAAATACGCCAGAAGGAGCATTGTATCAGAACAAACAAAGGTGCGCTTTTGTTGCATTAGAAATGCGTTTCAGTTGCATTTTTTTAATAGAAAAACATTTTTTTTGCCTAATAAGTGAACGGTAAAGTCTACGGCAATGCAAACGCAATCTATAAGATTCCCGGGCCGATCGATTCACACCCCCTGGGCATCCAAAACCCGGGATGCCCCACTGTGTGCAACCCCCCAGGTTACCCCATACACTTACCTTGCTTCCCAGTCCAACGGCGCATGTGCGAGCTGTGGCCGCATCCCTGCTATCCCTCTGGGGTGGTAGGCGGTGGGGAGACCTTCTTGGCTTAATTCGGTTTATTTTGGTTGTATTTTGGTTGTATTTTGTGACCTATACTGTGGTTCACATCATAGGACATTAGCACACTTTGGTTATGATGATGATGGGGGATAGATTTTGATACTGTTATTTGTGATTGTTTCATATAGGCAATGAACTGTGTTAATATAAAAAAAATCTTGATGGGATCTGTT
>CM051237.1:474962474-474987474 GCA_027917425.1 Gastrophryne carolinensis | reverse complement strand
GGGACGAGAGCCCGCACATGCTCCATGTGACCGGGGAAAGGTACATTGTTATAGACAAACCAGTAGGTTATCATATGACTCTGATTGGACGAGAGCCCGCACATGCTCCATGTGACCGGGGAAAGGTACATTGTTATAGACAAACCAGTAGGTTATCATATGACTCTGATTGGATGAGAGCCCGCGTATGCTCCATGTGACCGGGGAAAGGTACATTGTTATAGACAAACCAGTAGGTTATCATATGACTCTGATGGGACGAGCCCGTGCATGCTCCATGTGGCCGGGTAATGTACATTTTTATAGGTGATCCAGTGGGTTTTAATTCCCAAATTGGGATGCCCCCTGGTGGATCGAGGATCAAAACCTGGGCTAGTGAAAATCACAGGTTTTGTTCCACTTTAAAGCAAAGTGATTTTCACTATCCCATGTTTTTAAAGCGGAACAAAACCCACCAGGGCTGGCCGCTGGCTTTCCCCCGAATCGGGATGCATCGCTTATGTGAAACACCCCTCAGGACGCCCGTAATAATTCACCTTTCCCAGCTCCAGTGGCACATGCGCGGGCTCTCGTCAAATGAGAGACGCCTGCTGTGACAATATCATTCGTAAAAACGTCTCTCTCTATACACAGGGCAAGCGGCTCTCATTGGACGAGAGCCCCCACATGCGCCGTAGGAACGAGGAAGAGGTGAGTGCATGGTGGCGTGCTGCGTGGCTCACCCAGCGGGGGCATCCCAATTCGGGCAAAAGCCAGCACCCGGCCCTGGAATATTTTAAATTCTAGGTAGGCTGCTGGTGGGTTTTGGTCCACTTCAAAGCGGACCAAAACCTGGAAATTCGTCTCTACCAGGTTTGTTTTATGCTCCCAGGGCATCCCGAAGCTGTGTGAACCTGAAAAAGTCAGAAAAGGCTCACCTTTCTGCGGTGCAGTGCTCTCGTCCAATGAGAGCCGCCTGCTGTGACATCGTCATTCGGCAGACGGCTCTCGTTCGAATCAATGGGAAGCTGGGGCAGGAGCGTCGGAGACGCATGCGGCAGTGCGCGCTCCCTATTGTAAACAGTGAGAGCCGAATGACACAGTCACAGCAGACAGCGCTCATTGGACGAGAGCACTGCGCATGGACCGTCGGAACCTGGACAGGTGAGTATTTTTTTTTTCCTGCTTTCGGGAGGGTTTCACACAGCGGGGCATCCCGATTCTGAGAAAAATCCAGCGCCCGGGCCTGGAATCTTTTTAGATCCTAGGCTGGTTGCGGTGCTCTCGTCCAATGAGAGCTGCCTGATGTGACATGTCATTCGGCAGACGGCTCTCATTCGAATCAATGGGGGGCGGGAGCGTCTGAGACGCAGGGGATGCGGCAGTGCGCGCTCCCTATTGTAAACGATGCGAGCCGAATGACACAGTCACAGCAGACAGCGCTCAATGGACGAGAGCACCGCGCATGGACCGTCGGAACCTGGACAGGTGAGTATTTATTTTTCCCGGCTTTCGGGAGGGTTTCACACAGCGGGGCATCCCGATTCGGAGAAAAATCCAGCGCCCGGCCCTAGAATCTTTTTAGTTCCTAGGCCGGCCGCTGGTGGGGTTTTGTTCCGCTTTAAAGGGAGAGCAATGATTTACAAACTTGGATCATCCGGGCCCAGATCAGCCTGTGTGGGTCAGGTGTTTTTGCTGACCCTTGAAGCAGCATGGGGGCTGCGTGCGCGGGTAGTTCTTACTAAGGTTGGCCGGTTCGTTGCCCTGGTTGATATCACGTCATGTGAGATTGTATCGTTTGTATTGTTTACCGGCACTTGCACTCTTAATATTGTGGTTTGGGTTTACATTTAAAGTCTCTTATTATGGTTCCCTGTGCAACATTAGGTGGATAGAGAGGGTTTTTTTTCTTGTGATAATTGGTTGTGTTAATTATATGCACTTGCATCTTTTTACACGGTGTATTTCTTGATTAATGGTATGTCATAGTTTAGATATTTTTATTTCATTCATTTGTATGTCAGCACTATAGCATAGTTTGTTTTCTTTTATTCACCTCACTTTACATTTCAATTGTTGTATTTTTACACACATCAGCATATATACACTTATATATTTGTATATTTTTGTACATATATTTTTTGTATATATTTGTATGTTCACCAGTCATGATATGTTATTTAGGGATTAGATATACTTTTTTAGACATTTTTTTTGTGCCGGCACAAAAAGATTGAAAGAAAAAAAAGATTTTTCATATATATATATAAATGATAAAAAAATTTTTCACCCATGGGCATGATATACACTTGATAGCCCCTGTTTGGGCAGTATATATTAATTATTAATTTTCGGCCATACCGCTTGTTTTTAAATTGTTTCTGTGGTGTGTATATGTTTGTTTGTTTTTAATCTTTGTACTAATTACCGTATTTTTCGCCCTATAAGACGCACCTGCCCATAAGACGCACCTAAAATTTGGAGGAGAAAAATAAGAAAAAAAATATTCTAAGCTAAATGTTGTGCTAAAACACAACAGGCAGTGTGGCATTCTCCCCTCCCATTGGCAGTGTGGGATGCCCCCATCCCATAGGCAGTGTGGCATTCTCCCCTCCCATTGGCAGTGTGGGATGCCCCCATCCCATAGGCAGTGTGGCATTCCCCCTATCCCATTCCCATAGGCAGTGTGGCATTCCCCCTATCCCATTCCCATAGGCAGTGTGGCATCCCCCTATCCCATTCCCATAGGCAGTGTGGCATGCCCCTATCCCATTCCCATAGGCAGTGGGGCATTCCCCCTATCCCATTCCCATAGGCAGTGTGGCATGCCCCTATCCCATTCCCATAGGCAGTGTGGTATTCCCCCTATCCCATTCCCATAGGCAGTGTGGCATGCCCCTATCCCATTCCCATAGGCAGTGTGGCATGCCCCTATCCCATTCCCATAGGCAGTGTGGCATTCCCCCTATCCCATTCCCATAGGCAGTGTGGCATGCCCCTATCCCATTCCCATAGGCAGTGTGGTATTCCCCCTATCCCATTCCCATAGGCAGTGTGGCATTCCCCCTATCCCATTCCCATAGGCAGTGTGGCATTCCCCCTATCCCATTCCCATAGGCAGTGTGGCATCCCCCTATCCCATTCCCATAGGCAGTGTGGCATCCCCCTATCCCATTCCCATAGGCAGTGTGGCATGCCCCTATCCCATTCCCATAGGCAGTGTGGCATCCCCCTATCCCATTCCCATAGGCAGTGTGGCATCCCCCTATCCCATTCCCATAGGCAGTGTGGCATGCCCCTATCCCATTCCCATAGGCAGTGTGGCATTCCCCCTATCCCATTCCCATAGGCAGTGTGGTATTCCCCCTATCCCATTCCCATAGGCAGTGTGGCATGCCCCTATCCCATTCCCATAGGCAGTGTGGCATGCCCCCTATCCCATTCCCATAGGCAGTGTGGCATGCCCCTATCCCATTCCCATAGGCAGTGTGGCATGCCCCCTATCCCATTCCCATAGGCAGTGTGGCATGCCCCCTATCCCATTCCCATAGGCAGTGTGGCATGCCCCTATCCCATTCCCATAGGCAGTGTGGTATTCCCCCTATCCCATTCCCATAGGCAGTGTGGCATGCCCCTATCCCATTCCCATAGGCAGTGTGGTATTCCCTCTATCCCATTCCCATAGGCAGTGTGGCATGCCCCTATCCCATTCCCATAGGCAGTGTGGTATTCCCCCTATCCCATTCCCATAGGCAGTGTGGCATGCCCCTATACCATTCCCATAGGCAGTGTGGCATGCCCCTATCCCATTCCCATAGGCAGTGTGGCATTCCCCCTATCCCATTCCCATAGGCAGTGTGGCATGCCCCTATCCCATTCCCATAGGCAGTGTGGCATTCCCCCCCTCCCATTCCCATAGGCAGTGTGGTATTCCCCCTATCCCATTCCCATAGGCAGTGTGGCATTCCCCCTATCCCATTCCCATAGGCAGTGTGGCATGCCCCTATCCCATTCCCATAGGCAGTGTGGTATTCCCCCCTTCCTATTCTCCATATAGGCAGTGTGGCACCCCCCTCTGCTCCGCCGCTTGCACTGTCCCTGCCACCTCTCCACGGTGCCAGCAGACAGAGACACCCGGACTTAAACAGCGGTGTACCAAGCCGAGTGTTCACTCTATGCTGGCGCTGCAGAGAGGAAGCAATGGGGGCAGCTGTATCTGCCACCTCCTCCACAGCGCGAGAAGGCGGCAGATACAGCTGCCCCCATCACTTCCTCTCTGCGGCGCCAGCATAGAGTGAACACTCGGCTTGGTATAGTGGTGGGCGTGGCCGATGCTCGAGCGTCGGCCACACCCACCACTGTAACAGGCTGGGTGTCTGGCTCTGCAGAGAAGGCTGCCTCCGCCGCTTCCGGGACAGCGCGAGCGATGGAAAGGTGACTTAACTTTTTGCTTTTTATTTATTTTTTTGCCCACCTTCTCCCAATAAGACGCACAGATATTTTCCCCCAACTTTTTGGGAAAAATAAGTGCGTCTTATAGGGCGAAAAATACGGTAAATACTTATTTTGATTGAGAATGGTTTAGTGGTGCTTCCTGTGGGAGGAAGGTGTGCATTTTGCATGCCGACTCCAGGTTGTGTAGAGTTCATTATAGTAGGTGAGCACACAGTTTATATTGTAGGAATATTTTAGGCGGTGCACCCTCTGCTAGCACATTAGGTCAGGTGTTCATAGCTTGCAGGCTTGACCCTCGGAGCGCTGAGTCCTGGCAATAGCAGGGGCGCGGCGGATAAGCGGGAGGAAGCCGGGGAGGTCGGAGGTCATGCGCTCGCTGTCAGTTTCCATGTCGGTTGTGGAAGCTGCACGAGGCCGGTGACAGGTGGGTGGCGGCGGGGGCGCGGGAGGCCTTGCTTTGCGCCTCTCTCGTGACTTATCCTCTGTGTTTTTTTTTTTTTTTTTTTTTTTTTTTTTATTTTTTTTTTTTTTTTTTTTTTAGGTGTTTTCCCTGGAAAATGACCATTGAGGACCCGACGGTCGGGTACCCGGAACACGCGCTCCCCTACCGCTGCGACTTCCAGGCCGGTTATCTGGACCCCGGGCGGCCGGTCACCTTCTCCGTCGCTGCGGCACCAATGCCTACCGACTGCGGTGAGTGCACGCCCGCCGCCGCATCGAGCTGTATTCCTTTAAAGAGGACCAAAACCCATGGAGATCGGCCCAGGAATCTATAATATTCCCGGGATCGGCCCCCGATGTTCTACTTTAAAGCAGAGCAAAATCCAGGATTGGGACTTTCACGGTTTCTGTTCTGCGTCTCTAGGGCATCCCTTTTAAAGTGGACCAAAACCCACGGAGATCGGCCCAGGAATCTATAGGCCCAGGATCGGCCTCAATGTTTGTCTTTTTAAGTGGCCCTCGTCCAATCAGTGCGCTTGGAGCCGCTGAGCTAAGGACGTCTTAGCGGCGTCTTAGCTCAGCGGTTCAGAGCGCGCTGGCGGACGCATCTTGTGCTTCCCTCTAACAGACCCGCGCCCTGCTAGAGAGAAGCGCGAGATGCGGCCTGCGCATGCGCCATTGGACCGGGATTAAGGTAAGTGCAGCGGGCGTCCTGGGGGGGGTTCACACAGCGGGGCATCCTGATTTTGGATGGAGGTAATGGATCGGCCTGGGAATCTATAAGATTGGAGGGGAGCCCGCGCATGTGCCGTTGGAGAGTGGCGAGGTGAGTATTTTTGGTCTTCCTGGAGGGGTTTCACAGAGCGGGGCATCCCGATTTCAGGATGAGCCAGAGAAAATCCGGAGGCTGGCAATGGAATCTGTAAGCTGGCCGCTGGTGAATTTTGATCCACTTTAAAGCGGAACAAAACCCAACTGGGCCAGCACTGGAATCTTAAAGATTCCAGGGCAGGCTGCTCGTCTTCACCCGGGGTATCCCAGATTGGCAGCACTCGCCACTTTCTGGCGTCGTGGGAAAGTGGTGAGGTGAGTTTTTTGGGGGCTTCCTGTTGAGTTTCACAGAGCGGGGCATCACAATTCAGGATGACCCAAAGAAAATCCAGCGGCCGGCCATGGAATCTTATAGATTTTGATTCGCTTTAAAGTGGAACAAAACCCAGCTGGGCCAGCACTGGAATCTATGGCCGGCCGCTGACTTTTCTCCGTGTAATCTAAGAGATTCCAGGGCAGGCTGCTCGCCTTCCCTCGTGGTATTCCAGATTGAGATGCCCCGCTGTGTGAACCCCCCCCCCAGGTACACTGCAGCACTCGCCCTTTTCTCGTGTCGTCGGAGAGTGTCGGGGTGAGTTTTTGGGGGGCATCCTGAGGGGTTTAACAGCAGGGCATCCCGATTCAAGATGACCCAAAGAAAATCCAGCAGCCAGCCATGGAATCTTTTAGATTCCAGGCCGGCCGCTGATGAATTTTGATCCACTTTAAAGCGGAACACAGCTGGGCCAGAACTGGAATCTAAAAGATTTCATGGCTGGCTGCTGGATTTTCTCGGTGTCATCGAAATAATTCCAGGGCAGGATGCTCACCTTCACCCGGGGTATCCCAGATTGGGATGCCCCACTCTGTGAACACCCCCCCCCCCCAGTTACAGTGCAGCACTCGCCTCTTCCTGGCGTCGTCGGAGAGTGTCGAGGTGAGTTTTTTTGGGGGGCTTCCTCGGCGGTTTCACACAGCGGGGCATCCCAATTCAGCATGACCCGGAGAAAATTCAGCGTCCGCTGATTAATTTTTGATCCGCTCTAAAGCGGAACAAAACACGGCTAGGCCAGCACTGGAATCCAAAGGATCTAAAAGATTCCATGGCCGGCTGCTGGATTTTCTCAGTGTCGTCTAAAAGATTCTAGGGCAGGCTGCTCGCCTTCACCCGGGGAATCCCAGATTGGGATGCCCCACTCTGTGAACCCCCCCCCCAGGTACACTGCAGCACTCGCTTCTTTCTGGCGTCGTCGGAGAGTGGCGAGGTGAGTATTTTGGGTCTTCCTGTGGGGTTTCACACAGCGGGGCATCCCGATTCAGGATGACCTGTAGAAAATCCAGTGGCCGGCCATGGAATCTTTTAGATGCCCCGCTTTGTGAACCCATCCCCACCCAATAGCATACTGTCTTTATAATGTCTTTGAATGGCCGGAATGGGCCACACCCACATCTAGGGTCACATTTCCTTGCTGCACTGATGTCAGAGGATGATGTCATCCAGTTCGTGTTGCTATAAATAACCCCCGGGCTGGGGATGGAAGGTGACGACATAGACTTCCTGTCCGGGTTTGGGATTCCTATAACCTTCAAATGGCACATGCAGCTCTACTCAAGCTCTTCCACTTGTGATCCCGCCCCCTTTTGTCTCCACCCCCATCCTATAGACTGTAAGCTCACAGGGGCGGAGCTCTCCTTCCTATTGTCTCCTGTGCTCACAACACTTAGGGCTTTATTCATGAAGGGATAGCGCCAGGTAGCGCCTGTACAGCGGCAGGTGAACGCCGGACACGGCAGCAGTTACACATTTATGAAGCCGAATCTGGTGAGCGACTAGAACAACGACATGTAGCGTCCGATTCATCGTTATCCCAGGCTCAGTGTACAGCGTCGGCGTTCAGCCTTGCAGAGCGCCACGTCATACCTGTCGTTACCTGGCGCTCTCCCATACATTTCTATGGACGATCCTTAAATCCCTTTCCTGATTTAATCAAATTTTAAATCTTTCAGACATGTATCCTGGGCTAGAAAATGACATTTTTGCAAACTTTTTGATTAATAATATTTTTATGCAGAATTGTCCTTACATGTCTGGTATTAAAGCGTTCATGTTACAATGTTATAACAATGTCATTCCATGTGTTTTCGCTTTGTTACTAGTGGATACATGTTCAAAAACAGCCTTTAATCACACAGCCTCTGGCTCTATGGACTACAATTACATGATTTTGAGCGCAGGCGCTGTTTGAGGCTGTTTTTTTTTTTTTTTGATGAATGTGGTGTGAGTCGGTCGCACTGAGCTGACGCTACCGTTCGCTCCCATACAGCCTAGTACTGCGCCTCACACAACATATTCATCAATGCCGGCCAGCGACTGAGGCGCTCTGAAACAAAGAACCATGACCGAGCACAGCGACTAATAGCGGGCGCTCTTAAATCCTCGCTACAGACGCTCATCTGTCGCTACCTGCCGTTAGTAATGAATCGGCCTGCCCGTTTGAACCTCGTGGCATCTAATTTTGTATTGTTCCCTGTACTATATGTATTCTAAGTATGTCACACACCCCGCTTCAGGTTACTAAATCATTAAGCATGGGTTATACTCACCGCTAGGTGGCACTGTTTGCAGAGAGGTCCAGAAAACAACAAGCCCCTCCCGGTCTATACATACCTGGTACCTCCTAACAATTCCCCAGTGTTCTTCTCTGCAAGGTGGCGACAAGACAGAAGAAAGAAGTCTCCTGCTTGCAGGTAGCCGGGGTAACACCCCGCCCCCCCCATGGTCTATTTCTGCCCGGTTTCTTTCTTTTTAGTCCTGATTAATTGGTAGCCTCCCAGCTTAGGCTGGTGGCCGGGCAATGGTAGATGGCACTTAAAAGTGCCCAGGAGATTAGCTCCTCCGCTCGTCCCCATATTATGGGGCATAGCGGTATTCCGGCCGTGGTGATCCGGATGTGGGATGCCCCAGTGTTAGGTAGGTCAGGTCCCCCTTTTGGCTTTCCCCTGTGGCTTTTATTATTTTTATTATTTTTATTATGTGTGTTTTTGTGCATACTGCGGACCCGTCGGCCCGCCTGGCTCTGGCTGATTGGGGGGGGCTTCCTTAGCCCCCGGGACGGCTGCTTTCGGTGTTCGGGGGGGGGCGGGTCGGGCGGCGTTGTGCCACCGGCCTGCCGCCCTTCTCCGGAGGTCAGGCGCCATTCTCTGGCGCCTGCCTCGCGGTCTGATCTTCAGGCGGTGGGCGGGGACGGGCGGCGCGATGGCTGTGGGGGCGCCGAGTGTCAGTCTCGGCGCCCGCTGGCGAGGTATTCGGTGCGGGCGGGTCCGGGCGGCGTGTAGGCCGCCGGCCCACCTGACGGCACTTGTGAGCGCCATTCTGTGGCGCCCGCTGTTGGCGCGGTTCCGGAGGGGTGGGCGGGGCCGCGTGCCGCGCGGCCCGCGCCGTGTCTGACGGCCTGGTGAGGGGCGGGGCCACAGCGTCTCCCGCTTCTGGCTGGGCCTGCCCTTCGTCTTCACGATCTCCTCCGGGGCGCAGCCGCCATTTCTGCTCTGAGTCAGGTAGGCGGTTTTGTGCTTGGCCTTCCAGGGGTCACTGTCCGGGGGGGGGGGGACAGCTCAGGTTTGGCCCCCTTCCTCGCAGATTGGGGGGGCGGCATTCCCCTTATCCCGGCTCTGGGCCAGTTGACAGGGAGCCACTGCTGCCCTGGGCCATGCCTATATATATATATATATTTGGTGTTCTATGCAGATTCCTATGTCTCTTCTTTGATATAGTTATCCAAGTGCTTATTGTGTATTTGGTTGACGGTTGTCTTTTGTTTTTCAGATCCCGGGATCCCATGCTGCAGGGCTCTCCCGGTCTTAGATACCTGGCTAGTTGGGGGCGGCATTGTTTGAATTGGGGTTTTATGTGTCTAAATTCCAATTTTTTGAGATTAGCTATTTAGTCAGTACTGAAGGGGCATCCCGGGTCGCTTTAGGCGTAAATCCCTGCTTACTGCATATACCATAATTTCACCATATGGAGGCTACCAAAGATACCGGAAATGGCTCTTCGGGGCAGTCCAGGCTCTGTGGGGGGTGTGGGACTCCGCTCCCAGGGGATGATGTCATTTTATGTATTCCATGTGCACGGCGGAACATTGAGCGCCAGTCCGGCACCCCGGTGCCCGGTACGTCCTCGGCCGCACCATCTCCCTCCCCTCCTCGCCTGTTCCGGACCCCGTGTGACGTTGTCGTTGGGGGTGATTCGCAGTCCGAGGTTTGCGCCCGATTGGCCAGCCTCGAGAAGATGTTTTCCGCTGTGGTCGCTCAGAAGGCTCCGGCTAAGCGGAGACACCTGTCCCCGCCTCCGCCGGACTCAGATGAGGAGGTTATTGAGGACCTGGATTGGCCGGATCGGCCCCTTGAAGAGGGCGAGCTCGTTGAGGAATTTGAGGATCCCGAGGGCCAGCAGTTGCTGGGTGCTGAGGGTGACCAATCTGAAGGGCCTGTCCTGGATACGCCTTCCATTCTGGCCCAAATGTTTGAGGTTTTGGATTTGGATCCGCCTGAAGCTGCTCCTCTGCCTAAGGGTCAGTTTTTTGGGGTGTCCAAGCCGCGCTTGGAGTTTCCCAGTCAACAGCATTTTGAGGACATTGTCCTTAAGCAATGGGAGCAACCTACGCGTCTCGTTGGGGTGCCGCCTAGCTGGGATAGGAAGTATCCCTTTCCGGCGGACTTGGTGAAGCGTTGGTCTGTCCCTCCCGAGGTTGATGCTCCGGTTCTGGGACTATCTAACACGGCGGTTGTTCATTCGCCTGACACTACTTCTCTCAAGGACGGCGAGGATCGCCGGATTGATCAGCTGGCCCGGCATGGGTTTGTCTGCGCGGGTTCAGTTCTGAGGCCAGTCTGTGCTTCGGCACTTTTGTTGATGGCGGTTAGGTCTATCATCAGGGATTTATGTACGGACCTTAATCCAACTTGTGCTGAGTTTCTGGCTCTTAAGCGTTGTGATTCCTTTTTGTCTTTCATTCTGGCCGCCCAGGATGATGCCATGTTGATGTCTGGCAGGGCTACGGCTCTGTTGGTTGCCATTCGCCGTTCAGTATGGTTGAGGCAGTGGACGGCTGACTTTAATTCCAAGAGATCACTCACGGCTCTTCCCTTTCTGGGTCTGAGGCTTTTCGGTGAAAAGCTGGATTCTGTTGCTAAGGGAGGTAAGTTGCCTCAGCGCAAGAATTTTCGTCGTTCCTTTCGGGGGGCGGCCCACTTCAATTCCTCCTTTCGGGGAGCCAGAGCTGGCAGGGGCGCGGGCTTCTCGGCTTCCAGGGGTGCTAGCTGGAATAGGGGAAGAGGCCGTGGCCACCCTTTTCACGTCTGGGGCGCCAAACCCAAGCCAGCTGCCAAGCCCGCTCAGCAATGAGGGGGCGCCCTCACCCTTACGGGTGGGGGGACGGTTGCGACTCTTCTCCCGGGTATGGGACCAGGAGGTCTC
This sequence comes from Gastrophryne carolinensis, assembly GCA_027917425.1. Classification (NCBI taxonomy): domain Eukaryota; kingdom Metazoa; phylum Chordata; class Amphibia; order Anura; family Microhylidae; genus Gastrophryne; species Gastrophryne carolinensis. Next base: position 474,976,313 of record CM051237.1, on the reverse strand, counting down.
GAACAGGTGGATCCGGGAGGTGGTGTCGGCCGGCTACAAGCTGGAGTTCGAGTCCCGCCCTCCTCCAAGGTTTTTCAGGTCCCGTGTTCCTCCAGATCCCTCGGCCGCACAGGGGCTCCTGGCGGCGGTAAGGAATCTGCTGGAGTTGGCAGTCATCTGTCCGGTCCCGCCTTCGGAGGTGGGGTGCGGGTATTATTCCAATCTCTTCATTGTTCCCAAAAAGGATGGGTCGTTCCGTCCCATCCTGGACTTGAAGTTTCTCAACCGGTTTATTCGTCCCCGGAAGTTTCGCATGGAAACCCTTCGGTCTGCGATCGCTTCGCTTCGGCAGGGGGACTTCATGACGTCCATAGACATCAAGGATGCATATCTTCACATTCCGATTTTTCCGGCCCATCAGAGGTTCCTTCGCTTTGTGGTGGAGGACCGGCATTTTCAGTTTGTAGCTCTCCCGTTCGGCCTCACCTCGGCTCCGAGAGTGTTCACCAAGGTGTTGGCGGGAGTTATGGCCCTGCTCAGAGTTCAGGGGATTCGGATTGTGCCCTACCTGGACGATCTTCTCATCATGGCGCCTTCCTTCAGTCAAGCGGAAGGGGACACCAACACGGTGGTGTCTATGCTGGAGAGGTTCGGCTGGGTGATCAACTACTCCAAGTCCTCTCTGGTTCCAGCCAGGGTGGTGACTTTTCTGGGAATGTCCTTGGACTCTTACCAGCACAGTTTTTCTTCCTCAGGCCAAGGTTCTTTTGATTCAGGAGTTGGCTCAGCTTCTTATTTCCAATCATCGCCCGTCCATCCGTCTAGGGATGAGACTGGTGGGGCTGATGGTAGCTTCGTTCGAGGCAGTTCCCTTCGCGCAATTTCACACGCGGACGCTTCATCTGTTGGCATCTTGGGACCGGCGACCGGGGTCGTTGGATCGGTCCTTCCGGATGTCCCCTGAGGTTCGGCAGTCTCTACGGTGGTGGATGGTTTCGGACAATCTCTCGAAGGGCAGGTCATTTCTGACCCCGCTTTGGGAAACTGTCACCACGGACGCCAGTTTGTCTGGTTGGGGGGGTTTTTGGAAGGATCTTCGGTCCCGGGGCCGGTGGGGTCCTCAGGAGGCTCACTTACCCATCAATGTTCTGGAGCTGAAAGCCATCAGGTTGGTTCTGTCTCACTTGACGCAGCAGTTACAGGGTCTGCCGGTTCAGGTTCGATCGGACAATCGGACGGCGGTTGCCTACATCAATCACCAAGGAGGGACTCGCAGTCTGGGTGCCCACAGGGAGGTGTCTCTGATCCTGGTTTGGGCGGAGACTCATGTTCCTTGCATCTCGGCAGTGTACATTCCAGGTGTGGAAAACACGGAGGCGGACTCTCTGAGCCGGTATTCGTCCCGCCGGGGGGAGTGGTCTCTCCATCCTCAGGTGTTTCAGTCGCTTTGTCTTCGGTGGGGGTCGCCGAAGGTGGATCTGTTTGCCTCTCGTCACAATCACAAGCTTCCGACATTCGTGTCGCTATCCCAGGACCCTCTGGCTCTGGCGGCGGATGCCATGGTTCTGAGCTGGAGGGACCTGGGGTTTCTTTATCTGTTTCCTCCTATTCCCATGTTAGGCAGGGTGCTGCGAAAGTTGGTTCTGGAAGGAGTTCCCGCCATTCTCATGGCCCCAAGGTGGCCAAGGCGGGTGTGGTTCGCAGACATCGTTCGTCTGGCGGTGGATCAGTTCGAGCTGCCTCTTCGGCCGGATCTCCTCACTCAGGGTCAACTGTGTTATTCCAGTTTACCAACGCTGGCTTTGACGGCTTGGCTGCTGAAACCTCCATCTTAAAGGAGGAAGGCCTTTCGGATTCGGTCATTCGGACTCTTATCAGTGCCAGGAAGAGATCCTCCTCTTCCATCTATTATAGGGCTTGGAGATCTTATATTGATTGGTGTGAGGCTAGATCTTTGCCCTGCCGGGTTTTTTCTATCTCTAGGATTTTGGAATTTCTTCAATCTGGGCTGGACTCTGGTCTGCAGCTTAGTACTTTGAAGGGGCAGGTTTCTGCCTTGTCTATCTTTTTTTCAGAGGTCTTTTGCTCTCCATTCTTTGGTCAAGACTTTTTTCCAGGGGGTTTCACATCTGCGGCCTCCTAGGAAGCCTTTGCTACCTGTTTGGGATTTGAATTTGGTCCTTTCTGCTCTTCAGGCTCCTCCCTTTGAGCCTTTGCAGGATATTGCTCTATCTATGTTGACTCAGAAGGTTGTCTTTTTGGTGGCCATCACTTCGGTTCGGCGTGTTTCGGAGTTGGCAGCCTTGTCTATTCAGGCTCCATATTTTGAGAAACATCAGGACAAAGTGGTTTTTCGTTTCAAGCCAGACTTTCTCCCTAAAGTGGTCTCTGCTTTTCATCTGAATCAGGACATTGTTCTTCCCTCCTTGTGTCCTAGGCCTGGGAATCACAAGGAGAGGGTGTTGCATTGTTTGGATGTGGTACGTTGTGTCAAGTACTATTTGCGTATTACGTCTTCTTTTCCTAAGACTGATGCCTTTTTTGTGGTGCCCTGTGGGGCTAGGAAGGGTTTGGCTCCGGCTAAGTCTTCCATTAGTAAATGGATTCGTCAGGCAATTGTTGGAGCCTACTCTGCCAAGGGGAAGGATCCCCCTTTTCGGGTTACTGCTCATTCTACTCGTGCGGTTGGAGCGTCCTGGGCTTTTCAGCACCAGGCTTCTGTTGATCAAGTTTGTAAGGCTGCTACTTGGTCTTCGGTTCACACTTTTTCCAAGTTTTACAAGGTTGATGTGCGGGCCTCAGCGGATGCTGTTTTTGGCCGCAAGGTTCTGCAGGCCGCAGTGGTTTGAGTTTCTGCATTATTGCCTGGTTGGATACCCGCCCTTTTTGGACACTGCTGTTGGATGTCCCATGCTTAATGATCTAGTAACCTGAAGTGGGGTGTGTGACATACTTAGAATAATACCATTTTGTGATTACTCACCTGTAAAATGGGTATTATAAGTATGTCACACACCCCACTTCACCCGCCCTTTTTGGTATCCTGGTTCTTTATATGGTGAAGCTTTTTAGTTATAATTGAGGGTTACCGTTGTTTTTTTCCTGGTACCTTGTCTTATTGCTGTTTGAATTACTGGGGAATTGTTAGGAGGTACCAGGTATGTATAGACCGGGAGGGGCTTGTTGTTTTCTGGACTTCTCTGCAAGACTGCCACCTAGCGGTGAGTATAACCCATGCTTAATGATTTAGTAACCTGAAGCGGGGTGTGTGACATACTTATAATACCCATTTTACAGGTGAGTAATCACAAAATGGTATTTTTACCTTGTCTGTAATCGCACCTTGGACAGCGCTACGGAAGATGATGGCGCTATATGAACATTAATAATAATGTATTGTTCCCTGTACTATATGTTTTACCTTGTCTGTAATCACACCTTGTACAGCGCTATGGAAGATGATGGCGCTATATAAATAAACAAGAATAATAATCACTTCCTAACCCCTCGTTCCTGCTCGTGTAGAGTAATTGTGCGCCGAGTAACTCCGCCTTTCTGTTTTTTTTCCCCCAGAATTCTCCTTCTTTGACCCAAACGAGGCCTCCTGCCAGGACATCCTGTATGACCCGAGCACCTCCGTGTCCGAGCTCTTTGCCATCCTGCGCCAGTGGGTCCCCCAGGTGCAGCAGAGCATCGACGTCATCGGGAGCGAGGTCAGCACCGCGCCTTGCGCTTCCCTATTGTCGTTTTACAATCTTCTCTGAGCTGCGCACAATGCGCTGTGGAGGCTGAGAGGAGCCCAATTTCGGGGTGCAGGTGCCTGGGTGTCCCAGAAGGCTTACCCAGTGAGGGTGGGAGAAGCTGCACATGTGAGGATGTGGGTCCCCCCTTAAAGTGGACCAAAACCCACCACGATCAGCCTTGGGAATCTATAAGATTCCCGGGCCGAACGATTCCCTTCCCATGGGGATGCCCCACTGTGTGAAACTCCCCAGGTCGCCTCATACACTTACCTTTTTTCCAGGTCCAGCGGCGCTTTCGCGAGCCGTGGCTGCATCCCCGCTATCCCTCTAGCAGGGCACATACCCGTGCCAGGCATTTGTGAATGGCCGGCGTGGGCGCGCTTCCTGTAAGAGGGTAGCGGGGCATGCGGCTGCCAGTGCACTCAGTGCCGCTGGCCATAGAAAAAGCCTTAGACGACGTGACGTCAGCAGCTCCGAGCGCGCTGATTGGACGAGCGGCCGCGCATGCGCCGTAGGCCCAGGAAGAGGTGAGTTAGCTTCTGCGATCTGGGGGGTTTCACGCAGCGGGGGAAAGGACCAAGGTCCAGGATAGTCAAAATCCTGGGTTTTGGTCCACTTTAAAGAGGAACATAGGTCTAAAAGAATCCGGGGCCATCAGAGTTCTACTCCTTGGGGCATCCCAAATTGCTTTGTTAAACCCCCCCAGAAGGCCGTCTCACTCGGCCGCTCAGCCAATCGGTGCGCTCGTTCTTGTTTCCATTCTTCCTCCCCGTGCAGTCCCTACCTGATTCTCGAACAGCTGGCGAAACGTGGCCCTGTGATTGGCTCCCCAGTGGTCATGTGGTCCGGGTAGGCTTTCCCTTTACCGGTTACCGGCGGCCAAGCACAGGGCCTTATTCGGAGGTCTATGCGATGGTGGTGGATGCCGCCCCGAGCCAGACGCTGGTGGGCTTAGTTCCGCTTTAAAGTGGATTGAAACCAATGCGGCCCGGCACTGGGCTCTAAAAGATTCAAAGGCCGTCCGCTTGCCTATCCCCGGAGCATCCGGTTATGGGATGCCCCGCTGTGTGAAATCCTCGGGGTCGCGCTATACTCGCCTTTACCGGTGGCTCCCGTGATCATCGCCGGCTGCCACATCCCCAGTTTCCCTCTGGCTGTGCACGCCCCTGCACCCTGAATGCGCCCAGGGTGCAAGCCGGGGATAGCCAATCATCGATCTCAAAAAGAGTCGGGTGGACGTGGCCTGGGTGGTGAAAACCCCCCGAGCCAGCAGCTTCACCCGGCTGTTTCGGGGACCCACCAGCTCGCCTGCGAACTCCTTACCTTTCCCCGGTCCCTTGTAGCGATCGTGGGCCACAGCTGCATCCCTGCAGCTGTGCGTTCCCCCGCGCTCAGCCATTCGAATACCCGGTGTCACGATCGCACTCTATCAGCCCAGCCAAGACGCTAGAGCAGGGGTACTCAACCACTTTTTGTATAGGTCCATTAACAGGCATCCCATGAGATACATGCAAGATGGGGGGTCCCACACACCCACCCAGCCCTAGCACAGAAGCACCACTAAACGATAATACCAATATAACCAATTTTATTATTACATATAGTCAATAAATCTACTGGACAATGTTAAAAACATACACTATTTTAAAAAACATATATGACAACTAGCACCGAGGAAGGGGCATAATATAATAAAAAGGAGAAAAAAGGGGGGGGGGGGGAGGGGGGGGGGGGGAGGGAAGAAGAAAGGGAAAGGGGTGAGGAAGGGAACCAGGAAGGGCCAACCAAAAAAGGAAAACACTGGTGTACACACCTCTCCACTACCAAGGGATAATGCCTCAAGCCTATTGTGAAATAATGTGCTAATTGCACCTGTGAATAGGAATGTGGGTAAATACTCAACCTCAACTGACTGCAATAGATACTAAACCTAAAAAAATATATGTGCACATAAACCTATGGATGACGTGACAATAATAATAAGTGAGCCAAATGAAACACCTGCCTAATTAAATATGAAGTGAGGACCCGCCGAACGGGCAAGTACCAAAAAACAAACAATGAACCTAACAACCACAGCAACTAAAAGGACAAAGCCCACCCCCCTTGTCTCCTTACCTGCCCTCACTACCTTTGAACCACCTACGGTGGAAAGGTAGTGAGGGCAGGTAAGGAGACAAGGGGGGTGGGCTTTGTCCTTTTAGTTGCTGTTGTTGTTAGGTTCATTGTTTGTTTTTTGGTACTTGCCCGTTCGGCGGGTCCTCACTTCATATTTAATTAGGCAGGTGTTTCATTTGGCTCACTTATTATTATTGTCACGTCATCCATAGGTTTATGTGCACATATATTTTTTTAGGTTTAGTATCTATTGCAGTCAGTTGAGGTTGAGTATTTACCCACATTCCTATTCACAGGTGCAATTAGCACATTATTTCACAATAGGCTTGAGGCATTATCCCTTGGTAGTGGAGAGGTGTGTACACCAGTGTTTTCCTTTTTTGGTTGGCCCTTCCTGGTTCCCTTCCTCACCCCTTTCCCTTTCTTCTTCCCTCCCCCCCCCCCTCCCCCCCCCCCCTTTTTTCTCCTTTTTATTATATTATGCCCCTTCCTCTGTGCTAGTTGTCATATATGTTTTTTAAAATAGTGTATGTTTTTAACATTGTCCAGTAGATTTATTGACTATATGTAATAATAAAATTGGTTATATTGGTATTATCGTTTAGTGGTGCTTCTGTGCTAGGGCTGGGTGGGTGTGTGGGACCCCCCATCTTGCATGTATATAGATACAAACAGTTTTCTGTTTAACCCTGCACTGTTTAGCACACCACTCTATATCTTTCGGTGCGGTCTGGCTTTTTTCTTTGTATAGGCATCCCATGAGAGGTGAAGGTCCGGACAGGGGGCTGTCGTGGGGGGTGGATAGTTATAGTGCAGTGTAGTACTTCATATGACAATGCTAGGTATGCTAGGTGCCAGGGAGACTAAGCACTACATCGCTTATCAAGGGGCAGCTGATCAGGGGGCAGCTCTGAGCATAGCAACACATAAGAAACTGAGTGCAGGGCTACATGGAAGGGGTCCGAAAATCTGGCACCGAGGTTCGCCAGTTGAGTACCGCTGCGCTAGAGAGTGTGTGATGGTGCAAGGGTTAAAGCCACCAGACCCCTGGGTATTCACTACTAGTCCCAGCAAGTCACCAAATTAACCCTTTGGTAAACGTGTTTCACTAGAGCTTCCTTCAGGAAGGTGAGCTCATATATTTAGAGATCAAAGGCCAGAGCTGAATAATTAAACATTTAATCTGATAAAAAGGTATCACAGTGCTATGTAATATACATAAACAAATGACACACAGGTACAAAAATACATAAAAGAGTACAGCAAGACAAGTTCAGAAAACAAAAAGAAAGTCCTTACAGTATAATGGCATAGCAGACCTTGTGAGTGAGTCTCCAGCTGTTGCTTAGGGTCTTTTTGTCCAGCTTTTGCCACAGGCTTGTGACAGAGGTTTCTGATTCCAGAATGTCCTTAGCATCTAGGTTTTATTAGTTAAATTTAGGAGGGAAAAGCTTTATCCCCCCTCCCCTCTGACCCCATCAGGTGAGGGCATCTATCTTCCAGGTCCCTTATCTCAGTTTGGTTTTATAGTGGGTCCAGAGACAGCACATCCTGCTGCTACAAAGGCTTTTGACTTCAAAGAAGGAAGTACCACAAACAGAACCCCCCATAAAGCTGGAATACACAAACCAGGCACAGTCTGAGTGACCCCTCACCCTGGTCTTGGTCTATACATTATACACATACAATTATAATACACATGCTTCTTCCATAATCAGGCCTTGGGCCTGACACCCGGGAATAACCACGGGCGCATGAGTTTTGATTCACTTTGACTATCCTGGGTTTTAGTCCTTGCCCCGGGGCACTTGGATCGGGGATGCTCCATTGTGTGAAACCCCCCAGGTCACCCAATCTAACTCACTTTCCCCAATCCTACGGCGCATGCGCGGGCTCTCGTCCAATCAGCGCACTCGGATTCACTCCCGCCCTTTCGTCTAAGGACTGGTCTAAACGAACAAACCCGTGGGCGCCCAGTGGCCGCATCCCCTTTTACCCTCTAGAGGAGCATGCCTCGCTGGCGATTCACAAATGCCTGGTGTGGGCGCGTGTCCTGCTAAAGGGTTAGTGGGGAGCATAGGCCATAGGAGCGGGGGAGAAGGTGAGTTTACTGGGCAACCTGGGGCGGTTTCACACAGCGGGGCATCCCAAATCTGGATGCCACGGGGGGGGGGGGAGGTAATCATGTGGCCCTGGAATCTTATAGCTGCAGAGCCAGTTGGCTGTATCCCTGGCACCCGCGGTGCCCCGGGGGCAAGGGACAAAACCCGGGATAGGATAAATCCTGGGTTTTGGTACACTTTAAAAGATTCCGGGACTGGCAGGTAAACTCGCCCCTCCTGCAACGCTGCTATCGCTGGCCGTGCCCAGCCTTTCTGGATGGACAGAGTGCTAGGGATGCTTATAGATTTCAGGGCTGTTGGGCCGTGGATTTTGGTCCACTTTAAGAACAGAAATGAGGTTGATGTCACACCCCTTCCCTGTGTTTTTGTTTTATTGCAGATTTTGAAGCGCGGGTGTAATGTGAATGACCGGGACGGGCTGACAGACATGACGCTGTTACATTACACCTGCAAGTCTGGAGCGCAAGGGATCGGTGAGCGCTCTTGTTCATGTAACTTGTTCTGGCCCTCCAAGCAATTGTCACCATCTAATTCCAACCTCTTGCCGGCGAGGGCCAAAGGCCCGAAACAATGTGTCCGCAGGTAGGAGTGGATGGTGACAGATTTCTTAAATGCCATTCCAGAGCATTGCACACCCTGGCAGATCCAGGCACTTTGGATATAGCTTTAAAGCGGACCAACAGTCAAAAAAAACTTAAACCAGGTCAACACAACAAACAGTGCTCATATGCATCCCTACCCAGGGCAATTCAGATCGCTGCACAAAAAAATTAACTTACCCTCCTAACTCCTGTTGTAGTAATTTAAAAAAAAAAGATGGCGGCTCATGCATTTGCAGGCCGCCTGCAAACAGGAAGTGCTGCTGGGTTTCCTGTTACTGTGCATTGTCAGTTATGTCAGTTGAATCCATGCAGCAGCATGGCTGAGATGCTGGGAGAAGAAGCTCCTAAATGGCCTCTACCTTTCTTTTCCAACTGTGCCCTGATGTTGGTCTGGTTTAAGAGGTGTAAAGGGACCAATTGAAGAATAGGCCTCGTACATTGTATGGCTGCCGGTCACATGACTGCCAGTAGCCAATTGGGTTGGCCGAGTAGGATTGCAAATCAACGTCTGCTGGTGGTCGCATGATTGGCAGCCATTTGCTTCCGAACAGGTGAATGGAGGAAGTGGTGACTATAGCGCCCCTCTGAAGAGGAGAGAAGGGAGATGGCAAAAGAAGCAATGGACAGAGATGAGGTGGGTAGAGTGGAGATAAGAAGAGGTGAGTGGGCAAAGGTAAGGCATGGAGAGAATAGGGCAAAGGTGAGGCAGGAGGAGGGATGAGCAGAGGTGAGATAGTAAGAGAAACAGTGGACAGAGGTGAGGTGGTAAGAGCAGCAATGGGCAGAGGTGGGTAGAGGTGAGGTGATGCAGGAGGAGATAGTAAGAGAAGCAATGGGCAGAGGTGAGGTGGGTAGAGGGGAGATAGGAAGAGGTGGGCAGAGGTGAGGTAGGGGGAGGAGAATTGGGCAGAGGTGAGGCAGGAGGAGGGATGAGCAGAGGTGAGATAGTAAGAGAAACAGTGGACAGAGGTGAGGTGGGTAGAGGGGAGATGGGAAGCGGTGGTGGGCAGAGGTAAGGCAGGGAAAGGAGAATTGGGCAAAGGTGATGCAGGAGGCGATAGTAAGATAAGTGATGGTCAGCGGTGAGGTGGTAAGAGAAGCAATGGGTAGAGGTGAGGCGGGTAGAGGGGAGATAGGAAGAGGTGGGTGGGAAGGAGTGAGCAGAGGTAAGCCAAGGAGAAGTGAATAGGGCAGAGGTGAGGCATGTGGAGATAGTGGGAGAAGCAATTGGCAGAGGTGAGGTGGGTAGAGGGGAGATAGGAAGAGGTGAGTGGGCAAAGGTAAGGCAGGGAAAAGAGAATTGGGCAAAGGTGATGCAGGAGGAGTGAGTAAGAGAAGTGATGGTCAGGGGTGAGGTGGTAAAAGAAGCAACGGACAGAGGTGAGGTGGGTAGAGGGGAGATAGGGAGAGGTGGGTGGGAGGGAGTAGGGAGAGAATAGGGCAGAGGTGAGGCAGGAGGAGGGATGAGCAGAGGTGAGATAGTAAGAGAAACAATGGACAGAGGTGAGGTGGGTAGAGGTGAGATAGGAAGAAGTGAGTGGGCAGAGGTAAGGCAAGTAAAGGAAAATTGGGCGATGGGTGATGCAGGAGGAGATAGTGACGTGGTAAGAGAAGCAATGGACAGAGGTGAGGTGTGGGTGGGAAGGAGTGAGCAGAGGTGAGGCAGGGGGAGGGGGTGAGGCAGGGGGAGGGGGTGAGGCAGGGGGAGGGGGTGAGGCAGGAGGGGGTGAGGCAGGGGGAGGTGAGGCAGGGGGAGGGATGAGCAGAGGTGAGATAGTAAGAGAAGTGATGGATAGAGGTGAGGTGGTAGGAGGTGGATAGAGATCGGTAGAGGTGAGGGGAGCGGAGGTAAGATGGGACAAGGCGAAAAGAGGTAAGTAGAGGTAAAATGATCACGGGTAAGGAGGGAAGAGGTGGGCAGAGGTGAGCTGGGATGAGTCTACTTGGGCATCTCCAGACACAGCCAGCACAAACAATACTCCAGTAGCACATGTGTGTCGCCCACCTCTACAGAGACGTTTTTCGGTGACCTACATTCTGCTTCGGAAATTATCGACGCACAGCTCTCTAGTGGTCAGCCGCTTGCACTGCACGGAAAGGTCTGCTCGCTAACTCCTTAGGGGTGCTGCCACCGCCCCCTATGTCCTTCTGACCGCCCCCTATGTCCTTCTGACCGCCCCCTATGTCCTTCTGACCGCCCCCTATGTCCTTCTGACCGCCCCCTATGTCTCACCACCACTCCCCTACATTCATATGTAACAATCCTCGCACACATGCCCATTGGCTTACCCAGTAGTCCTTTATTTATAGCCCTTCATTATCTGTCCCACATCTTAAAATGGACCAAAAACCCAAGATTTTGACTCCTGGGTTTTGGTCCTTGCCCCCGGGCACCCTGATCGGGGGTGCCCCACTGTGTGAAACCCCCCAGATCGCCGGATGAAACTCACCTCTTACCGGTTCTATGGTGCATGTGCGGCCGCCCTTCCAATCAGCGCGCTCGGAGCCGCTGACCTCATGCCATCTAGCGTGCTGGTGGCCACATCCCCCGCTTCCCTCTAACAGGGAGTGTGTCCGTGCCGGCCATTCACAAATGCCTGGGCGCGCGCTCTGCTAGAGGAATAGCGGGGATGCGACCGTGGCTTGCGCATGCGCCATTGGACTGGGAAGCCAGGTAAGTGAGCAGGGGCAACCTGGGGGGTTTCACACAGCGGGGCATCCTGATTTTGGATGCCCCGGGGGGAGGCAATCGATATAAGATTCCCGGGCCGATCGAGCTGGGTTTTGGTCCACTTTAACAATGTAAAGAATGCATATGATAAAAGAACACTAATGATATGAAAAATATATATTTCTAATAATTAATAATATATATTTAATAATATAATATATAATATAATAATATAATATAAAAAAAAAAATATATATATATATATATATATATATATATATATATATATATATATATATATATATATATCTAATAAGAATATATATTTAATAATATATATACATATCTAATAAGAATATATATTTAATAATATATATACATATCTAATAAGAATATATATTTAATAATATATATTCATATCTAATAAGAATATATATTTAATAATATAATATAATATCTAATAAGAATATATATTTAATAATATAATATAATATCTAATAAGAATATATATTTAATAATATAATATAATATCTAATAAGAATATATATTTAATAATATAATATAATATCTAATAAGAATATATATTTAATAATATAATATAATATCTAATAAGAATATATATTTAATAATATAATATAATATCTAATAAGAATATATATTTAATAATATAATATAATATCTAATAAGAATATATATTTAATAATATAATATAATATCTAATAAGAATATATATTTAATAATATAATATAATATCTAATAAGAATATATATTTAATAATATAATATAATATCTAATAAGAATATATATTTAATAATATAATATAATATCTAATAAGAATATATATTTAATAATATAATATAATATCTAATAAGAATATATATTTAATAATATAATATAATATCTAATAAGAATATATATTTAATAATATAATATAATATCTAATAAGAATATATATTTAATAATATAATATAATATCTAATAAGAATATATATTTAATAATATATATTTATAACCACCCAGGAGATGCAGAGACAGCGTCCAAGTTCGCCTCCCACCTCATCGACATCGGAGCCGATTTGAGCCTGAGGAGCCGCTGGACCAACATGAATGCGCTGCACTACGCCGCCTACTTTGACGTCGCGGAGTTAATCCACGTCATCCTCAAAGCGTCAAAGCCGAAAGGTAGGCGGGCCGCGGTCGCTCCACAGAGCCGAGCTCTAGTGTGCTGAGAAAAAAAAATGGCTGCCACCTAACCCACAATTTCCTGACACAACGATACAGTGAATCAGGGGAAGCCAGTGCTGAGCTCATTGGTGTCTATTAACGTGGACCAAAACCCACAGAGATCGGCCCAGGAGTCTATAAGATTCCTGGGCTGATTGATTCCCTCTGCAGAATTGGGATGCCCCGCTGTGTGAGACCCCCCGGGTCGCCCGGAAACTCACTTTCTTCCCTGGTCCAAGGTGCATGCGCGAGCAGCGGCCATATCCCCGTTATCCCTCTAGCAGGACGCGTGCCCGAGCCAGGCATTTGTGAATGGCCGGTGTGGGCACGCTCCCTGTTAGAGGGCACAGTGGAACAAAACCCACTGAGATCTGTTCCCTCCACCTGTGTGACACCCCCCTGGTCACCCATGAACTCACCTTCTTTCCCGTTCCAACGGCGTATGCGCGAGCAGTGGCCGCATCCCGACTATCTCTTTAGCAGGGCGCTTGCCCACACCAGGCATTTGCGAATGGCCGGCGCGGGCACGCTCCCTGTTAGGCCGCCAGTGCGCTCGAGCGGATCAGAGCGTTCTGATTGGACGGGCTGCTGTGCATGCGTTGTAGGACCATGAAGAGGTGAGTTTGGTTGGGCAACCTGGGGGGTTTCACACAGTGGGGTATCCCCAATTGGAGGCAAGGACCAAAATCCTGGATAGTCAAAATCCTGGGTTTTTAACTTTAAAGACTATTTTTGACCATCCTGGGTTTTGGTCCTTTCCCCCTGGGGAACCCCAATCAGGGCACCCCGCTGTGACACCCCTCAGATTGCCCGAACAAGCTCACCTGTTCCCGACACACTGCGGCTGCTGATCCAATCAGCGCGCTTGGAGCCGCTGACGTCATGCCATCTAAGCTGGCGTCTAAGGCCAGCAGCTCTGAACGCGCTGATTGGACGAGCAGCCACAATCCCCGCTTCTCTCTAATAGGGAGCGTGCCCACAGATGCCTGGCACGGGCACTGCCAGCGGGGATGCGGCTCGCACATGCTCCGTTGGACCGGGAAGTAAGGTAAGTGTATGGGGCGACCTGGGGGGTTTCACACAGCGGGGCATCCCCGATCTGGGGCAAGGACCAAAACCCAGGATTGTCAAAATCCTGGGTTTTGGTCAACTTTTAAAGAAGAACCCTATGGGATCATTGCTCTCACCTTGCCAAGTCCCTGTCTCCACCAAAAATCGAGCACGTTTCTGTACCCGCCGCCGTGTTGAGTGGCGAATTGTTTTTTTTCAGAGGGAGATATAACTGCTGTGAACGTCCCTAAATCGCACGCCCCTGCCGTGACCCTTCTTTCTGTTTGTTTCAGAGGTGGACGCCACCTGCAGCGATTTTGACTTTGGAA
>CM051237.1:474932474-474957474 GCA_027917425.1 Gastrophryne carolinensis | reverse complement strand
GCTCCGCCTGTCCGGTCATGGGGGAAGCGGGCGCCATCTTTTTTCCGGCGCCCGCGGCTCTGCAGCACAGTGGGGGGCGGGTCCGCGTCTTGCGCGGCCCGCTCTGTGATTGGCGCTTGGGGAGGGGCGGGGTTATCGCGGCTCCCGCGCTTCCATGGGGCCGCCTTTCTTCTCCCCTGTCCTGGACGGTGCTGGCGTTTCTTATTGGCTGGGGCCGCCATTTTGGCCTGAAGTGGTCCCGCGGGCGGTAGGAAATCTGAGGTACCCTCCTTCTTTGCTTGGCATTTGGGCCTGCGGCAGCACCGCCGCGTTTATTATTATTATAACCTCTATTCTAAGTATGTCACACACCCCGCTTCAAGAATCCATAACATGTGGGTAATATCGTCCTGAAGAGGGCGTTCCTGCAGAGATGATAGCAAAAGAAAGCCCCTCCCTGATCCATAAATACCTGGGACCTCCCACTCATTACCCAGTTTTCCATCTCTGCAGACGGTGAGCAAGTCAGAAGATGATGGCTCCTCCTTGCACAGGGGGATTTAAGGTAGCCGGGATGTTTCCCGGCCCGTTATGTATTATTTCCGTTTGGACCTCTTTTTCCCTTGAATATATATGCCTCCCAGCCGTGGCTGCAGGTCCAGGCGAGGGTATATTGGCACCTCTGGTGCTCAGGAGCAACGCTCCGCCGTGAGACCCTATACAAGAGGGTAGGCGGCTTCACCGGGTTGGTGACCCCGGTTTGGGATGCCCTGTCCCTTAGCCTTAACATGGGAATGGCCCTCCCAGGATCCCTTTTCCATTGTGGGGATGGGGGGAGTGGGTCCTCTTTTTTATTACACTCTTTCCTTTTCTTCCCATTTTGTTTCAGGCTCTGTCCTTTAACCTTTTGTTTTATGTGTGTGTCTCTTTAATCTTATCAGCACCGCGGCCGTTTGTATTATAGGCCTCCGTGCTGTGCTGCGGTTTCCCTTGTCAAAATGGCGGTATTTTACCTCAGGGACTCTTTACTATGTAAGGTATCAGAGGGGGCGGGGCCGGACCTTCGGCGCGGGGCCGGGGTCCGTTCCTCCCGGCCTTCTTGTATTGCTGTGGTATCTTTACTTAGAACTGGCCAAGCACCGCAGCAGTACATTAGCTGCGGCGCCGGCCGGTTTGGCGCTCTTTTCGTGAGGGGATTTTTCCCCTCACGATTCTTATGGGGGCGGGGCCGGACTTGCGGGTAGCGTCTTCGCGGCCCGCCCACAACCTTTCCAGCGCCGCTGAGGACTGTTGCTAGGCATAGGGGGGGGGGCGTGACCTTGGCGACGCGCGCGTCCCGCGCTGGCCACGCCCCCTCCTCCTCTTCTTTCTGTCAGAGATAAAGTCTCCTCACGATCGGGTGGCCGTGTGACGTCCCGGCGGTATTGTGAGTGGCCTGTGGCCCTTCTCTTTCTACTTTGCTTCTTGTTGCTACTTTTTCTCATGGTTTCTTTCTTTCTTCTTCTTTCAGAACGGAGGCTTGTTAGTTTGATCTTCTATAGTATTAGAGGTTCTCTCCCGGTCCTCATCCCTGAGTTCATTTTATATGTTCACAAATCCTCCCACTCGGGACATTAAAGGGGCATCCCGGGTTGTCTAATTGGCGTAATTCCCTGGGTCTTAGCGACTATTCAAAGTTCACCTTATGGAGGCATCCCCGGATACTGGGACTGGGACCCCTTCGGGGCATCCCAAAAAGTGTATGTTGTGTGGGGTTTCCATCGCTGGGGATGATGTGTTACTCTGTATACCATGTGCACAGCAAACTATTACGCGGCAGTCCGAACCCCAAGCATCGGGGTCAGCACAGCCGGTCGCCTCGACTCCCCCTCCCGCCTTGACTCGTGCCCCGTGTGACGTTGTCATGGGCAGGGACCTGCAATCTGAAATGTGCGCCAGATTGGCTAGCCTTGAGAAAATGCTCTCCAGCTCGGTCGCCCGCAAGGCTCCGTCTAAGAGAAAGCATTTGTCGCCGGCTCCGCCGGTGGATGATCTTGACGACAGAGATAATCTGGATTGGTCTGATTATCCCCAGCTAGAGGAAGGGGAGGTTGACGAGGGTTCAGAATTTTCGGACGATGAGCAGTCTGCTGGCGCTGATGCCGAGCTTTCTGACTTAGGGAGATCCTTGGACTCTCCTCACGCTCTGTCTCTGATGCTGGAAGTTCTGAATATTTCCCCTCCAGAGGAGGTGTCACACCAGAAGGGTGAATTGTTTGAGGAATCCAGGCCGCGCCTGGAGTTTCCTACGCAACGGCATTTTGATAGAATCATTGACAAGGAATGGGATAGGCCGGCTCGGCTCCCTGGCATCCCTCAGGGGTGGGATAGGAAATATCCCTTTCCTTCTGAGGCGGTCAAGCGCTGGGCGTCTCCCCCCGAGGTGGATGCTCCGGTTTTGGGGTTATCCAACTCCTCGGTTTTAAACAGACCTGATTGCTCCATTCTCAAAGATGGAGAGGATAAACGTATTGATCAGATGGCTTGTCATGGCTTTACCAGCATTGGGTCGGCCATCCGGCCTGTGTGTGCTTCGGAACTAATGGTGTTGGCTGCCAGGTCTGTGGTCAGGGACCTGTTGTCTTCTTCTGGGCTTCGTCCTGGTAGTAACGAGTTCCTTAGCCTTAAACGATGTGAGTTGTTTTTATCTTTTGTGTTGACTGCCTTAGATGACACTTTGATGATGTGTGGTAGGACGTCGGCTCTGCTTGTGGCTATTCGGCGGTCGGTGTGGCTGCGCCAGTGGGCGGCCGATTTCATGTCCAAAAAGTCACTGACGGCTTTACCCTTTGTGGGTCTACGGCTCTTTGGAGAGACATTGGACTCTGTCACCAAGGGTGGTAGGTTACCTCAACGTAAGAAACAACGCCGCTCCTTTCGGGGGGCGCCTGCCTTTAACCCCTCCTTTCGGGGGGCCAGATCTGGCAGGGGATCTGCATTTCCCTCTTCCAGAGGAGATTCTGGAAGCAGGGGTAGAGGACGTGCCCGTTCTGGATACAGTTGGGGCTCTAAGCCCAAACCGGCGGCTAAGCCGGCTCAGCAATGAGGGGGCGCCCTCACCCATGCGGGTGGGGGGACGGCTGCAGCACTTCTCTCAGATCTGGGATCAAGAGGTCTCGGACAGATGGATCCGGGAAGTGGTGTCTTCCGGTTACAAGCTGGAGTTCGAGCTCCGCCCCCCTTCCAGATTTGTCAGGTCTCGGATGCCGCCGGAGCCTCTGGCAGCGCAGGGGCTCCTGGTGGCAGTGGAGAATCTTCTGGACATGGCTGTCATTTGCCCAGTGCCCCCTTCGGATCGGGGCAGGGGCTTTTATTCCAATCTTTTCACGGTACCCAAGAAGGACGGGTTGGTCCGACCCATCTTGGATCTGAAGTTCCTCAACAGGTTCATCCGGCCGAGGAAATTCCGCATGGAAACGCTGCGTTCGGCCATTCACTCTCTTCGTCAGGGAGATTTTCTGACGTCCATAGACATCAAGGATGCATATTTACACGTTCCGGTTTTTCCAGCACACCAGAGGTTTCTCAGGTTCGTGGTGGAGGATCGGCACTTTCAGTTTGTGGCACTTCCTTTCGGTCTCACCTCAGCTCCTCGGGTGTTCACCAAGGTGCTAGCGGGAGTGATGGCTCTGCTAAGGGTTCAGGGTATCCGCATCGTGCCCTATTTGGACGATCTACTGATCATGGCCTCTTCCTTCAACCAAGCGGAGTTGGACACCAGAGCGGTGGTGTCTACTCTGGAGAGGTTCGGTTGGGTGATCAACCACCCCAAGTCTTCTCTATCTCCGTCCAGAATTCTGACCTTTCTGGGAATGTCTCTGGACACTTCACAGGCCAGGGTGTTTCTGCCCCAGGCCAAGATTCTTTTGATTCAGGAGTTAGTTCGGCTTCTCTTGTCAACCCTTCTTCCGACCATCCGGCTAGGGATGAGGCTGGTGGGGTTAATGGTGGCCTCATTCGAGGCAGTCCCCTTTGCGCAGTTTCACACAAGGACGCTTCAGCTTCATCTGTTGAAGGTTTGGGACAAGTCTCCTCTTTCGTTGGATCAGTCTTTCCCGATGACTCCCCGTGTTCGTCGATCCCTGCAATGGTGGCTGGGGTCGGTCAATCTGTTGAAGGGCAGATCTTTTCTGGCTCCGTGTTGGGAAACAGTCACCACGGATGCCAGTCTGTCAGGTTGGGGGGGTGTTTGGAAGGACCTCCAGTTTCAGGGTCTGTGGGGCCCGCAGGAGGCTCACGAACCCATCAATGTTCTGGAGTTGAGAGCCATCAGGCTGGTTCTGTTTCGCTTGACTCATCAGTTCAGAGGCCTGCCAGTGCAGGTCCGGTCGGACAACAGGACGGCGGTTGCTTACATCAATCACCAAGGAGGGACTCGCAGCAGGAGTGCCCTCAGGGAAGTGTCTTTGATTCTGGACTGGGCAGAGACCCACGTCCCGTGTATCTCAGCAGTCTACATTCCGGGGGTGGAGAACACGGAGGCGGACTTGCTGAGCAGGGCCTCCTCTCGTCAGGGGGAGTGGTCTCTCAGTCCCAAGGTGTTTCGTTCGATATGTCTCAGGTGGGGGGTCCCAGCGGTGGACCTCTTTGCCTCTCGTCACAATCACAAGCTCCCAGTCTTTGTGTCTCTCTCGCAGGATCCTCTGGCTCTGGCAGTGGATGCCATGTCTCTGAACTGGAGGGATCTGGGGTTCCTTTACCTGTTTCCTCCGTTCCCAATGCTAGCCAGAGTGGTGCGCAAACTGGCCTTGGAAGGCGCGTCGGCAATTCTGGTGGCCCCAAGGTGGCCAAGGCGAGTTTGGTTCGCAGACCTTGTAAGACTGGCAGAGGATCAGTTCGCCCTGCCTCTGCTGCCGGACCTGCTCACCCAGGGTCGGCTACGCTATCCCAATTTACCATCGCTGGCTTTGACGGCATGGCTGCTGAAACCGCCATCTTGAAGGAAGAAGGTCTTTCTGACGCGGTGATTCAGACTCTTATCTGTGCCAGAAAGCGCTCTTCCTCTTCTATTTACTACAGGACTTGGAGGGCCTATATTGATTGGTGTGAAAGTAGGTCTTTCTCTTGTCGAGAGTTCTCCATTCCTAGAATTTTAGAGTTTCTTCAACATGGTCTAGATCTGGGGCTCCAGCTTAGTACATTGAAAGGGCAGGTTTCTGCCCTGGCGGTGTTCTTCCAAAGATCCTTTGCACTTCATCCTTTAGTCAAGACCTTTTTCCAAGGTGTTACGCATGTTCGGCCTCCTAGGAAGCCTTTTGTTCCAGTTTGGGATTTGAACCTGGTTCTTTCTGCTCTCCAGGGCTCTCCGTTTGAGCCCTTGAATGAGGTAGCTTTGTCTTCTCTTACGCAAAAGGTGGCCTTTTTGGTGGCTATCACTTCGGTTAGGCGTGTTTCTGAGTTGGCAGCTTTATCCATTAAAGCTCCGTACTTCGAGAAACATCAGGACAAGGTTGTCTTTCGTTTCAAGCCGGATTTTCTTCCTAAAGTGGTCTCGGAGTTTCATCTGAATCAGGACATTGTTTTGCCTTCTCTATGTCCAAATCCCAGCGACGACAAGGAAAGGGCATTGCATTCCTTGGATGTAGTTCGTGTTGTGGAACATTATCTGGAGGTTACGTCTTCCTTTCGTAAGACTGATGCTTTCTTTGTGGTGCCCTGCGGGCCTAGGAAAGGTTTGGCTCCTGCCAAATCTTCCATTAGTAAATGGATTAGTCAGGCCATCATTGGGGCCTATTCTGCCAAGGGGAGGAGTCCCCCTTTTCGTGTTACTGCTCATTCTACTCGTGCAGTTGGTGCGTCCTGGGCTTTTCAGCACCAGGCTTCTGTTGAGCAAGTTTGTAAGGCCGCTACCTGGTCTTCTGTTCACACCTTTTCCAAGTTTTACAAGGTTGATGTTCGGGCATCAGCGAATGCTGTTTTTGGCCGCAAAGTTTTGCAAGCTGTAGTGGTTTAAGGTTGTGCATTGTTGCCTGGTTTTGGATCCCCGCCCTTGTTATGGACACTGCTGTTGGATGTCCCACATGTTATGGATTCTTGAAGCGGGGTGTGTGACATACTTAGAATAATACCATTTTGTGAATACTCACCTTGTAAAATGGGTATTATGAGTCACACACCCCGCTTCAACCCGCCCTTTTGTATTCAGGATCCTCTTTATTGCGAACTTTGCGTGGTTGTGGTTTATATTTGCCTCTTCCTGGTCCCTTACCTTACTGCTTCTGTATTCTGGGTAGTGAGTGGGAGGTCCCAGGTATTTATGGATCAGGGAGGGGCTTTCTTTTGCTATCATCTCTGCAGGAACGCCCTCTTCAGGACGATATTACCCACATGTTATGGATTCTTGAAGCGGGGTGTGTGACATACTCATAATACCCATTTTACAAGGTGAGTATTCACAAAATGGTATTTTTTGCACTCATATTTTAACTGTATCAGTACTTTTTGTCTCTCTCTCTCTCTCTCTCTCTCTCTCTCTCTCTCTCTCTCTCTCTCTCTCTCTCTCTCTCTCTCTCTCTCTCTCTCTCTCTCTCTCTCTCTCTTTCCCCCATTCCCTCCCCCTCGCCCCGATCCCGCTGTTTGGGTGACTGTTTATCCAGCAGCCCAGGGCTTGTGGTTTAAGGGGGGGGGGAGGCGGCCTTATTGTTTATAAGCACTGTTTTTTGACATGTGTGCTGTTGTGCTGAAATGATTGTTGTTCTTGTTTTGTTTTTCAGATCCTGGGACCCCCATCTTTAAGGGCTCTCCCGGTCTTATATACCTGGCTAGTGGGGGTTGTTTCTAGGCCATTGTTCCATTTATTGGGTTATTTTTTATGCTAAATTCCCATGGTCAGGATTTTTAAAGAATTTTATAGATATTAAAGGGGCATCCAGGGTCGCTTACTGCGTAAATCCCTGGGTTCTGCGAATACCATAAATTTCACCATATGGAGGCTGCCAAAGATACCGGAAACGGTCCTTCGGGACAATCCAAGGTGTGTGGGGGTTGTGGGGCTCCGCTCCAGGGGAATGATGTCATTTTATGTATTCCATGTGCACAGCGGAACATTGAGCGGCAGTCCAGCACTCCGGTGCCTAGCACTTCATCGGCCTCGCCATCTCCCTCTCCACCTCGCTTGTTCCGGACCCCGTGTGACGTTGTCATGGGTGGGGATTCGCAATCTGAGGTATGCGCCCGTTTGGCCAGCCTCGAGAAAATGTTTTCCGCAGTGGTTGCTCAGAAGGCTCCAGCTAAGCGGAAGCATCTGTCTCCGCCTCCACCGGATTCGGATGAGGAAGTTATTGGGGACCTGGATTGGTCAGATCGTCCCCTTGAAGTGGGTGAGCTCGTTGAGGAAGAGGATTCCGAGGTTCAGCAGTTGCTGGGTGCTGAGGGGGACCAGGCTGAAGGTCCCCCTCCCGATACGTCTACTATTCTGGCTCAAATGTTTGAGGTTTTGGATTAGGATCCTCCGGAAGTTGCTCCTAGGCCTAAGGGTCAGCTTTTTGGGGTGTCCAAGCAGTGCTTGGAGTTTCCCAGTCAACAGCATTTTGAAGAGGTTGTACTTAAGCAATGGGAGCAACCTATGCGTCTCGTCGGTGTTCCGCCTAGCTGGGATAGAAAGTATCCTTTTCCAGCGGACTTGATGAAGTGTTGGTCTGTCCCTCCTGAGGTAGATACTCCGGTCTTGGGACTGTCCAACACGGCGGTTGTACATTCTCCTGACACGACTTCGCTCAGGGGCGGCGAGGATCGCCGGATTGATCAGGTGGCCCGCCATGGTTTTGTATGTGCGGGTTCGGGGTTCACGTCTGGGGCGCCAAGCCCAAGCCAGCTGCCAAGCCCGCTCAGCAATGAGGGGGCGCCCTCACCCGTACGGGTGGGGGGACGGTTGCGACTCTTCTCCCGGGTATGGGACCAGGAGGTCTCGGACAGGTGGATCCGGGAGGTGGTGTCGGCCGGTTACAAGTGAGTTCGAGTCCCGTCCTCCTCCAAGGTTCTTCAGGTCTCGGGTATCTTCGGATCCTTTGGCCGCGCAGGGGCTCCTGGCGGCGGTAAGGAATCTTCTGGAATTAGCAGTCGTCTGCCCGGTTCCTTCTTCGGAAGTAGGGCGCGGGTATTATTCCAATCTCTTCACTGTCCCCAAAAAGGACGGGTCCTTCCGTCCGATTCTGGATTTGAAGTTTCTCAACAGATT
Source organism: Gastrophryne carolinensis (assembly GCA_027917425.1). Classification (NCBI taxonomy): domain Eukaryota; kingdom Metazoa; phylum Chordata; class Amphibia; order Anura; family Microhylidae; genus Gastrophryne; species Gastrophryne carolinensis. The sequence continues at coordinate 474,949,280 of CM051237.1, read as the reverse complement.
TATTCGTCCCCGGAAGTTCCGCATGGAAACCCTGCGGTCTGCGATCGGTTCGCTTCGGCAGGGGGACTTTATGACGTCCATAGACATCAAGGATGCGTACCTTCACATTCCGATCTTCCCAGCTCATCAGAGGTTCCTTCGTTTTGTGGTGGAGGATCGGCATTTTCAATTTGTGGCTCTTCCATTCGGCCTCACCTCTGCTCCGAGAGTGTTCACCAAGGTGTTGGCGGGGGTGATGGCCCTGCTCAGAGCTCTAGGGATTCGCATTGTGCCTTACCTGGACGATCTTCTCATCATGGCACCTTTCTTCAGTCAAGCAGAGGGGGACACCAGCATGGTGGTGTCTATGCTGGAGAGGTTCGGCTGGGTGATCAATTACCCCAAGTCCTCTCTGGTTCCGGCCAGGGTGGTGACCTTTCTGGGGATGTCGTTGGACTCCTGCCAGCACAGAGTGTTTCTCCCTCAGGCCAAGGTTCTGTTGATTCAGGAATTGGCTCAGCTTCTTCTCTCCCATCCTCGCCCGTCCATTCGGCTAGGGATGAGACTGGTGGGGTTGATGGTGGCCTCTTTCGAGGCAGTTCCCTTTGCGCAGTTTCATACGAGGATGCTTCAGCTTCATCTTTTGGCGTCTTGGGACCGGCGTCCGAGGTCGTTGGATCGGTCCTTCCAGATGTCCCCTCGGGTTCGGCAGTCCCTTCTGTGGTGGTTGGTCTCGGACAACCTTCTGAAGGGCAGGTCTTTTCTGACCCCGCTTTGGGAAACTGTCACCACGGATGCCAGTTTGTCAGGATGGGGAGGTTTCTGGAAGGATCTTCAGTTTCAGGGGCAGTGGGACCCTCAGGAGGCCCACTTGCCCATCAGTGTTCTGGAGTTGCGAGCCATCAGGTTGGTTCTGTCTCGCTTGACGCATCAGTTACAGGGCCTGCCGGTTCAGGTTCGATCGGACAATCAGACGACGGTTGCTTACATCAATCACCAAGGAGGGACTCGCAGTCTGGGTGCCCACAGGGAGGTGTCTCTGATTCTAGTTTGGGCAGAGACTCATGTCCCGTGCATCTCGGCAGTTTACATTCCAGGAGTGGAAAACACAGAGGCGGACTTTCTGAGTCGGTGTGCGTCCCGCCGGGGGGAATGGTCTCTCCATCCATAGGGGTTTCGGTCGCTTTGTCTCCGATGGGGGACGCCGGAGGTGGATCTGTTTGCCTCTCGTCACAATCACAAGCTTCCGACATTCGTGTCACTGTCCCAGGATCCTCTGGCTCTGGCGGTGGATGCCATGGCCCTGAGCTGGAGGGACCTGGGGTTTCTTTATCTGTTTCCTCCGATTCCCATGCTAGGCAGGGTGCTGCGAAAGTTGGTTCTGGAAGGAGTTCCCGCCATTCTCGTGGCTCCAAGGTGGCCAAGGCGGGTGTGGTTCGCAGACATCGTTCGTCTGGCAGTGGATCAGTTCGATCTGCCTCTTCGGCCGGATCTTCTCACTCAGGGCCAACTGTGTTACCCCAGTTTACAAACGCTGGCTTTGACGGCTTGGCTGCTGAAACCTCCATCTTAAAGGAGGAGGGTCTTTCGGATTCGGTCATTCGGACTCTTATTAGTGCCAGGAAGAGATCTTCTTCTTCCATCTATTATAGGTCTTGGAGATCTTATATTGATTGGTGTGAGGCTAGGTCTTTGCCTTGCCGGGTCTTTTCTGTTTCTAGGATTTTGGAATTTCTTCAATCAGGGCTGGACTCCGGTCTTCAGCTGAGTACTTTGAAGGGGCAGGTTTCTGCTTTGTCTATTTTTTTTCAGAGGTCTTTTGCTAGCCATTCTTTGGTCAAGACTTTTTTCCAGGGGGTTTCGCATCTGCGGCCTCCTAGGAAGCCGTTGCTCCCTGTTTGGGATTTGAATTTGGTTCTCTCTGCTCTTCAGGCTCCTCCTTTTGAGCCTTTGCGGGATATTGCTCTGTCCACTCTTACTCAGAAGGTTGCTTTTTTGGTGGCCATCACTTCGGTTCGGCGTGTTTCGGAGTTGGCAGCTTTGTCTATTCAGGCTCCTTATTTTGAGGAACATCAGGACAATACCATTTTGTGAATACTCACCTTGTAAAATGGGTATTATAAGTATGTCACACACCCCGCTTCAAGAAATCCATAACATGTGGGTAGTATCGACCTGAAGAGGGCGTTCCTGCAGAGATGATAGCAAAAAGAAAGCCCCTGCCTGATCCATAAATACCTGGGACCTCCCACTCATCACCCAGTATACAGAAGCAGTAAGGTAAGGGACCAGGAAGAGGCAAATGTAAACCAAAACCACGCAAAGTTCACAAAATAGAGGATCCTGAATATAGAAAGGGCGGGTGAAGCGGGGTGTGTGACATACTTATAATACCCATTTTACAAGGTGAGTATTCACAAAATGGTATTATTCTAAGTATGTCACACACCCCGCTTCAAGAAATCCATAACATGTGGGACATCCAATAGCAGTGTCCATAACAAGGGCGGGGATCCAAAACCAGGCAACAATGCACAACTTTAAACCACTACAGCTTGCAAAACTTTGCGGCCAAAAACAGCATCCGCTGATGCCCGAACATCAACCTTGTAAAACTTGGAAAAAGTATGAACAGAAGACCAGGTAGCGGCCTTACAAACTTGCTCAACAGAAGCCTGGTGCTGAAAAGCCCAGGACGCACCAACTGCACGAGTAGAATGAGCAGTAACACGAAAAGGGGGACTCCTCCCCTTGGCAGAATAGGCCCCAATGATGGCCTGACGAATCCATTTACTAATGGAAGATTTGGCAGGAGCCAAACCTTTCCTAGGCCCAAAGGGCACCACAAAAAAAGCATCAGTCTTACGAAAGGAAGACGTAACCTCCAGATAATATTCCACAACACGAACTACATCCAAAGAATGCAATGCCCTTTCCCTGTCGTTGCTAGGATTAGGGCATAAAGAAGGCAGAACAATGTCCTGATTCAGATGAAAAGCCGAGACCACCTTAGGAAGAAAATCCGGCTTGAAACGAAAGACAACCTTGTCCTGATGCCTCTCGAAGTATGGAGCTTTAATGGATAAAGCTGCCAACTCAGAAACACGCCTAACCGAAGTGATAGCCACCAAAAAGGCCACCTTTTGCGTAAGAGAAGACAAAGCAACCTCATTCAAGGGCTCAAACGGAGGGCCCTGGAGAGCAGAAAGAACCAAGTTCAAATCCCAAACTGGAACAAAGGGCTTCCTAGGAGGACGTACATGCGTAACTCCTTGGAAAAAGGTCTTGACTAAGGGATGAAGTGCAAAGGACCTTTGGAAGAACACCGCCAGGGCAGAAACCTGCCCCTTCAAGGTACTAAGTTGGAGCCCCAGATCTAGACCATGTTGAAGAAACTCCAGAATTCTAGGAATGGAGAACTCCCGACAAGAGAAAGACCTACCTTCACACCAATCAATATAGGACCTCCAGGTCCTGTAGTAAATAGAAGAGGAAGACCGCTTCCTGGCACTGATAAGAGTCTGAATCACCGCGTCAGAAAGACCTTCTTCCTTCAAGATGGCGGTTTCAGCAGCCACGCCGTCAAAGCCAGCGATGGTAAATTGGGATAGCGTAGCCGACCCTGGGTGAGCAGGTCCGGCAGCAGAGGCAGGGCGAACTGATCTTCTGCCAGCCTTACAAGATCTGCGAACCAAACGCGCCTTGGCCACCTTGGGGCCACCAGAATCGCCGACGCGCCTTCCAAGGCCAGTTTGCGCACCACTCTGGCTAGCATTGGGAACGGAGGGAACAGGTAAAGCAACCCCAGATCCCTCCAGTTCAGAGACATGGCATCCACTGCCAGAGCCAGAGGATCCTGCGAGAGAGACACAAAGACTGGAAGCTTGTGATTGTGACGAGAGGCAAAGAGGTCCACCGTTGGAAACCCCCACCTGAGACACACCGAATGAAACACCTTGGGACTGAGAGACCACTCCCCCTGACGAGAGGAGGCCCTGCTCAGCAAGTCCGCCTCCGTGTTCTCCACTCCCGGAATGTAGACCGCTGAGATACACGGGATGTGGGTCTCCGCCCAGTCCAGAATCAAAGACACTTCCCTGAGGGCACTCCTGCTGCGAGTCCCTCCCTGGTGATTGATGTAAGCAACCGCCGTCCTGTTGTCCGACCGGACCTGAACTGGCAGGCCTCTCAACTGATGAGTCAAGCGAAACAGAACCAACCTGATGGCTCTCAACTCCAGAATATTGATGGGCTCGTGAGCCTCCTGCGGACTCCACAGACCCTGAAACTGGAGGTCCTTCCAAACACCCCCCCAACCTGACAGACTGGCATCCGTGGTGACCATTTCCCAACACGGCGCCAAAAAGGATCTGCCCTTCAACAGATTGACAGACCCCAGCCACCATTGCAGGGATCGACGAACACGGGGAGACATCCGGAAGGACTGATCCAACGATAGTGGAGACTTGTCCCAAACCTTCAACAGATGAAGCTGAAGCGTCCTCGTATGAAACTGCGCAAAGGGAACTGCCTCGAATGAGGCCACCATTAGCCCCACAAGCCGCATCCCTAGCCGGATGGTCGGACGAGGGGCCGACAAGAGAAGCCGAACTAACTCCTGAATCAAAAGAATTTTGGCCTGGGGCAGAAACACCCTGGCCTGTGAGGTGTCCAGAGACATTCCCAGAAAGGTCAGAATTCTGGACGGAGAAAGAGAAGACTTGGGGTGGTTGATCACCCAACCGAACCTCTCCAGAGTGGACACCACCGCTCTGGTGTCCAACTCCGCTTGGTTGAAAGAAGAGGCCATGATCAGTAGATCGTCCAAATAGGGCACAATGCGGATACCCTGAACTCTGAGCAGAGCCATCACCCCCGCTAGCACCTTGGTGAACACCCGAGGAGCTGAGGTGAGACCGAAAGGAAGTGCCACAAACTGAAAGTGCCGATCCTCCACCACGAACCTGAGAAACCTCTGGTGTGCTGGAAAAACCGGAACGTGTAGATAAGCATCCTTGATGTCTATGGACGTCAGAAAGTGTCCCTGACGAAGAGAGTGAATGGCCGAACGCAGCGTTTCCATGCGGAATTTCCTCGGCCGGATGAACCTGTTGAGAAACTTCAGATCCAAGATGGGTCTGACCAACCCGTCCTTCTTGGGTACCGTGAAAAGATTGGAATAAAAGCCCCTGCCCCGATCTAAAGGGGGCACTGGGCAAATGACAGCCATGTCCAGAAGATTCTCTACTGCCACCAGGAGCCCCTGCGCCGCTAGAGGCTCCGACGGCATCCGAGACCTGAAAAATCTGGAAGGGGGGCGGAGCTCAAACTCCAGCTTGTAACCGGAAGACACCACTTCCCGGATCAATCTGTCCGAGACCTCTTGATCCCAGATCTGGGAGAAGTGTTGCAGCCGTCCCCCCACCCGCATGGGTGAGGGCGCCCCCTCATTGCTGAGCTGGCTTAGCAGCCGGTTTGGGCTTAGAGCCTCAACTGTATCCAGAACGGGCACGTCCTCTGCCCCTGCTCCCGGAATCTCCTCTGGAAGAGGGAAATGCAGAACCTCTGCCAGATCTGACCCCCCGAATGGAGGGGTTAAAGGCAGGCGCCCCCCGAAAGGAGCGGCGTTGTTTCTTACGTTGAGGTAACCTACCACCCTTGGTGACAGAGTCCAAAGTCTCTCCAAAGAGCCGTAGTCCAACAAAGGGTAGAGCCGTTAGTGACTTTTTGGACATAAAATCGTCCGCCCACTGGCGCAGCCACACCGACCGCCGAATAGCCACAAGCAGAGCCGACGTCCTACCACACATCATCAAAGTGTCATCCAAGGCAGTCAACACAAAGGATAGAAACAACTCACACCGTTTAAGGCTAAGGAACTCGTTACTACCAGGACGAAGCCCGGAAGAAGTCAACAGGTCCCTGACCACAGACCTGGCAGCCAACACCATTAGTTCCGAAGCGCACACAGGCCGTATGGCTGACCCAACGCTAGTAAAGCCATGACAAGCCATCTGATCAATACGTTTATCCTCTCCATCTTTGAGAGTGGAACAATCAGGTCTGTTTAAAACCGAGGAGTTAGACAACCCCAAAACCGGAGCATCCACCTCGGGGGGAGATGCCCAGCGCTTGACCGCCTCAGAAGGAAAGGGATATTTCCTATCCCACCCCTGAGGGATGCCAGGGAGCCAAGCCGGCCTATCCCATTCCTTGTCAATGATTCTATCAAAATGCCGTTGCGTAGGAAACTCCAGGCGCGGCCTGGATTCCTCAAACAATTCACCCTTCTGCTGTGACGCCTCCTCGGGAGGGGAAATATTCAGAACCTCCAACATCAGAGCCAGAGCGTGAGGAGAGTCCAAGGATCTCCCTAAGTCAGAAAGCTCAGCATCAGCGCCAGCAGACTGCTCATCGTCCGAAAATTCTGAACCCTCATCAACCTCCCCTTCCTCTAGCTGGGGATAATCAGACCAATCCAGATTATCAACGTCATCAAGGTCATCCACCGGCGGAGCCGGCAACAAATGCTTCCTTTTAGCCGGAGCCTTGCGGGCGGCCGAGCTGGAGACAATTTTCTCAAGATTGGCCAACCTGGCGCACATCTCAGATTGCAGATCCCTACCCATGACGACGTCACACGGAGCACGCGTCAAGGTGGGAAGGGGAGATGATACGGCCAGCGGTGCTGACCCAGACACTTGGGGTTCGGACTGCCGCGCAATAGTTTGCTGTGCACAAGGAATACACAGAAGTACGTCGTCCCCAGTAATGGATACGCCACATAACATACACTTCCGGGGTTGTCCCGAAGGAGTCCCGAGCCCAGTATCCGGGGATGCCTCCATAAGGTGAAATTTTTTGTGGTCGCTAAGACCCAGGGAATTACGCCAGTAAGCGACCCGGGATGCCCCTTTAATGTCCCGAGTGGGAGGATTTTTTAGTAAATAAAATGGACCCAGGACCAGGAGAGACCCTCTAAATACTAATGACGATCGACTGACAGAGTCCAAAGTCTGAAAAACACAAACAACCCCAATAAATTCAAATAAGAACCACATAGAGAAAAAGTAAGAAATGAATATAGGCCCACAGGTCCACTCACAGAGCCGTCGAGAGCAGGAGCGATGGCGACCTTACACCATCCGTGAGGGGAGAAAGCAGACCGAGGAGGGGGCGTGGCCAGCGCGGACAGCGCGAAACCACTGTTCCGCCCCCCTCCTAACACAGAATGACATGCTCCGCAGCGGCGCCTAAAGCAGAGGGGGCGGGCCGCGGCGACGCGCCGAAAGCCCGGCCCCGCCCCCCCCCATCGTAGATGCGGGAGGGAAGAAGCTCCCTCCCGTGCGACCCGCTGAAGGACCGGCGCCGCTGAAGTCCCGCGGCGCCGGTAACACTAAAGACACGTTAGTGTGTGCGGCCGCATAGACCGGCGGGGCACCCGCCCCGCTCCCCTAACGCTGAGCGTAAGGAGGGCTGGCCGCGGCAGCGCACCGAAGGCCGGCCCCGCCCCCTTTGTGTGAGGGGAAAAGAACTCCCCTCACAGAATATTCTGAGGTAAAAACCGGCGCCCCGACTGCAATGGCGGCCGAGGCGCTGTGAACAGTAAACACACACAAAATATTGAGGTAATATTTCCTGCTCCACATCCACTGACACAAAATAATAAATAAAGATAAATAAGTTTATACACCTAGCCCTAAAGGAATGACCCCCAACCCCCACTGTGATAGAAGGGAACTGTGGAGGGGCCAACCAGGGATAAATACCAGGGGACAGGGCATCCCAAACCGGGTTCACCTTCCCGGTGAAGCCGCCTACCCTCTTATGTGGGGTCTCACGGCGGAGCTCTGCTCCTAAGCACCAGAGGCGCTGATCTACCCTCGCCCGGACCAGCAGTCGAAACTGTGGAGGCATATATGTAAGGGGATAGAGAAAAAGGTGTCCGAGCGGAAATAAATAAATAACGGGCCGGGAGTTGTCCCGGCTACCTGAAATCCCCCTGTGCAAGGAGGAGCCATCATCTTCTGACTTGCTCGCCGTCTTGCAGAGATGGAAAACTGGGTGATGAGTGGGAGGTCCCAGGTATTTATGGATCAGGGAGGGGCTTTCTTTTTGCTATCATCTCTGCAGGAACGCCCTCTTCAGGTCGATACTACCCACATGTTATGGATTTCTTGAAGCGGGGTGTGTGACATACTTAGAATAAAGTGGTTTTTCGCTTCAAGTCAGACTTTCTCCCTAAAGTGGTCTCTGCTTTTCATCTTAACCAGGACATTGTTCTTCCTTCTTTGTGTCCTAAGCCTAAGAATGTCAAGGAGAGTGCGTTGCACTGCTTGGATGTTGTACGTTGTGTCGGGTACTATCTACGTACTACGTCTTCTTTTCGTAAGACTGATGCCTTTTTCGTTGTGCCCTGTGGGCCTAGGAAGGGTTTGGCTCTGGCTAAGTCTTCCATTAGCAAATGGATTCGTCAGGCGATTGTTGGAGCCTATTCGGCCAGAGGGAAGGATCCCCCTTTTCGTGTTACTGCTCATTCTACTCGCGCGGTTGGAGCGTCCTGGGCTTTTCAGCACCAGGCTTCTGTTGAACAAGTTTGTAAGGCTGCGACTTGGTCTTCGGTTCATACTTTTTCTAAGTTTTATAAGGTTGATGTGCGGGCCTCAGCGGATGCTGTTTTTGGCCGCAAGGTTCTGCAGGCTGCAGTGGTTTGAGTTTTCTGCATTATTGCCTGGTTGGATACCCGCCCTTTTTTTCTGGACACTGCTGTTGGATGTCCCAAGTGTAATAATCAATGACTGAAGTGGGGTGTGTGACATACTTAGAATAATACCATTTTGTGAATACTCACCTGTAAAATGGGTATTATAAGTATGTCACACACCCCACTTCACCCGCCCTTTTTGGTATCCTGGCTCTTTATATGGTGAAGTTTTGTTCTTTACGTTTGAGGGTTACATTTGTTTGTTCCTGGTACCTTGTCTTACTGCTGTTTTAATACTGGGAGATTATTGGGAGGTACCAGGTATGTATAGACCGGGAGGGGCCTGTTGCTTTTTTGGAGATTCTCTGCAACACTGCCACCTAGCGGTAGGTAATACCCAAGTGTAATAATCAATGACTGAAGTGGGGTGTGTGACATACTTATAATACCCATTTTACAGGTGAGTATTCACAAAATGGTATTATTGTGAGCACCCTTGATATTTTGTGCCGGCACAAAAATATTCTAAAAGTACAAAAATACTGAAAAAAAATGTAAAGAAACCTACAGCAACCAACAATTAAGATAAGTAACACAATATAATGGTAAAAATAGATAACAGTGTGGTAATGAATAAAAAAACTCAACACTTTTAAGATTCCGTGAAGCCTACTACAAGTGATACAGTTGCACAAAATATTTAACGACGTGTAGTGAATAATTGATAGAACAAAACAAATTGCAAGTAAGTAACAGAGTGAATTCAATTGACAAGTGTTCATATAATAGAAACCAACTATAAAGTGCAGTGCAGGGCTCAGATACAATGTTACCAATGTAGTCAGCACATGGAGTCCATAAGGTGGGAAGGGAGGCCTGGAGGTAGCAGGGAAACAAGATACCTGCGCACGCAGCTACCCGTGCCGCTTCTTGCTTTTATATGTTTATCAGTCATCCTTTCTGTGCCATTTGCATATTGTTCCTTGTGCACCTTTGAGTCGGTCATTTTTGTGGCCGAGCTGCACTTTTTGTCTCCGCGCCATCGGTTAGGAATCTCCTTTCTCGCTATTTCCATACAGGATGATAAAGGACGCACGGCGGCCGATGTGGTTCCGGACCCGGTGGACATGCCCCTGGAGATGGCCGATGCGGCGGCGGTGGCCAAAGAAATCAAACAGCTCTTGCTGGACACCCTGCCCCTGCCTGATGACTTCTCGGACAGCGCCCTTTGCAACCCCGACATCGTAACCAGGAGCACTCCCCGGCGCTCTGCGGGACTCAAGCTGGGGGACCGAGTCCTTATAGCTGGACAGAAGGTAAGTTATACTGTAGAAATACTGTAACAATGGTAAACCATTAATACATAGGGAACCGCGCTAGAAAAAAGGGATTATTATATGTCTTAATTCCAAAATAATACAAAGTTGCTCAACGTGAAATGTCCTCCTCTCCACAAGAACACAGTTGCAATATATAATAAAAATACACAGAGCAAGAGATATCGTTTTGCAAAAGGCTGAAAATTCTGAGTATGTGAACTAGCAAGTTGTCGCCATACGCATTATCCCACGGTGCATGCACTTCACACAAGCATGTGCAAGATTATCCTCCACCGATAGTGCAAACTCTTCCCGGCTTCAGATCAATAAAGCATTTATATATAGTTTGAAGCTTCAAATGGCGTATGCATCAGATTCTATATTTGACACACAGTGCTCAGACCATATAACCGCTTCTCATTTATAAAGCACTCTTGAATAAATTATAATGCCGTTGGTGCTGCTTCCAAAACCATATCCTTGCTGAGCAAAGCTCAGATGGTATAATCACATAAACACATAAACAAAAAAAAAGCAAAATATAGTGTAATTCTGCAAAAAACTCTGTAGCTTTAATGTAAGGCCCTTATTCATCAAGCGATAGCGCCAGGTAGTGTCTCACTAGCGCCAGTTAGAGCCAGCTATCGGCGGCTACCGACTCCAGAACGCCAGGCAGCGGACACAATCACGCATTTATCACGCTAAATGAGGCTAGTGCCGGCGAGAGCGTCAGCTAGCGCTGGATTCATCATGTAGCGGACTGCAACGAACTGCGCCGCAGCTAATCCCATCACAGCGCCAGGTATGACCTCTCGCTACCTGGCGCTCTCCAATGCATTTCAATGGAGCAATCTTTAAATATTCATAATTCATTGATATGAATGTTTTTTTTGTTTTTTGTTTTTTTTTTTAAATGTCAAAAATTCTGTGACCACTTCGGCAATGTTAGTTTTTTTTTTTAAGGTAAAAAAAAAAAAAAATAATAATAATTTGTGCAGAATTGATATTACAGGTCTGATATTAATGTATTCATATTACTAAATGTTTAGAAAAACTTGTTTAATTGTTTAATCAAAAAATATGGTTGTTTGGGGGTTAAAAAACTACTTTTAAGCCATCGCCGCCAGCGCTCTGGGGTTTCCACAAGCATTTCACAGCGCGATAATTTTTGGAGCGTGATTTGTTAATGAATATGCTGGGAGCCGTTCGCTCTGGCCATTCGCTGTCAGGCGCACCCATACAGCGCGGAACCTGTGAAACAGCGACTCCTAACCCCGTATTCAACATTACCGCACACCGACTGAGTCGCTGTCAACAAGTGAACAACGGCCAAGCACAGCGAATACTAGCGGGCGCAGTGAAAATCACGCTACTGGCGCTCATCTGTCGCTACCTGGCGCTATTAATGAATCGGCCTCTAAGTATTCCAAGTGCACTCACAAAAACAGTAGAGATAAACGGCTTCACAGTAAAATCACGGTCTCACCAGTCCTGGAATCAGACGGTCACCATAATCCAACAAAAGGCAATGCCAATTAAAAACAGAATAATAGCCAAACTATGGCAAATCCTTGATCCACCGCTCGCCAAAGATTTGCCATAGTTTGGCTATTATTCTGTTTTTAATTGGCATTGCCTTTTGTTGGATTATGGTGACCGTCTGATTCCAGGACTGGTGAGACCGTGATTTTACTGTGAAGCCGTTTATCTCTACTGTTTTTGTGAGTGCACTTGGAATACTTACATTAAGGCTACAGAGTTTTTTGCAGAATTACACTATATTTTGCTTTTTTTTTTGTTTATGTGTTTATGTGATTATACCATCTGAGCTTTGCTCAGCAAGGATATGGTTTTGGAAGCAGCACCAACGGCATTATAATTTATTCAAGAGTTGCTTTATAGAGGAGAAGCGGTTATATGGTCTGAGCACTGTGTGTCAAATATAGAATCTGATGCAGACGCCATTTGAAGCTTCAAACGATATATAAATGCTTTATTGATCTGAAGCCGGGAAGAGTTTGCACTATCGGTGGAGGATAATCTTGCACATGCTTGTGTGAAGTGCATGCACCGTGGGATAATGTGTATGGCGACAACTTGCTAGTTCAAAGTATACTTGAACAATAACTAGGGTTTACAAATGGGCACTCACACCACTAGTATTAAAGTTAGATTACACATTTTTATTCAGTGTGCTATATACAAAGATTAAAAAACACGCACGGCGGAGCGCGTGGGGTAGCTGATGGTCCTGGGCTTCTATTGTTAATGGATGTAATCTTTTATCATGTTGCATTGATGTATTAATAGTTGCATGATTTTGTGCCCTCTCTGTCTCTCATGTCCAGCCGGCATATAGTATTATTTGAAGCCTTGTTTATAACTTATAACATATAAGATTGATTAAGTATATGCTAGACTGGGGCAGTTTTTCTACTCATTGTATATAAGGGGAATGGGACTTATCAATGACATACTAATAGGACAGAGTCATTATTACTTCTAGCTTTATTTTTGGAGTGATGGGATTTTTTGTATATTGTCTTTTCTTATTCCATGTATTATTTTGATTCATATATATATTTAGGTTGTTAGCACCTAAGCACTTTATCGTCTTTATTAGCATACCTGTTTGGTTTATATTCAATTGTACATACATATATATATATATATATATATATATATATATATATATATATATATATATAGCACTTAAGCACTTTATATTTGAACCTTGATGTGGTTTTCTAGATAATTAATTATATAGCACTGATTTATCACTTTGGTATTGGGGGACCTTATTGACTCCCTTTTACTTTGACACTTGAGGTATATTAATTAATTAGTGATAATGGGAACTATTTTATAAACTTTTAATTAATTGCCTGTCCATATAGACATCCCATTTTGTATCCTCTATCATCAATTATTTAGATTAGGGGGCCCGATATATTTAAGCATACCGCACCTTATTGTCTTCCATTTTTGATTGTTGGTTATATATTTAATATTAAGTTGTTCCCAGGTACCATACTTTTTTAACTAGTCTTGTATTTTTGTGTCATATTTGTGTTTTTTAATCTTTGTATATAGCACACTGAATAAAAATTTGTAATCTAACTTTAATACTAGTGGTGTGAGTGCCCATTTGTAAACCCTAGTTATTGTTCAAGTATACTTTAAACTGGTTGGTTTTGGGGTTTATGGGAGCGCCCATCTCTATATTTTACACCTTCTCTATGATTTGATGTGGTGCCCTTACAGGTCTATTTTTGTTGTGTAGAACTTGCTAGTTCACATACTCAGAACTTTCAGCCTTTTGCAAAACGATATCTCTTGCTCTGTGTGTTTTTATTATAAGTTATACTGTAGATCAGGAGCTCCCAACAGGCGATACCAGTACCAGTGGTGGTACCACTGACCCAAATGGATCTGCTGCCATCTATACTACACTCAGGACTAATTTGCGCCTTAAAAAAAACTGCCTATTTTTTGTGGTTCATTCACTTTAATTGGCTATTTAAAGAGGAGCAACATACAGGAATTTCACGTATTGCGTTGTTCCACCGCGGCGGCAGCGGCATGTGTGTACCCCCCCCCCCAGGTCGCCCCATTTCACTGCCCTTCTTCCGCTCCCACGGTGAAGACTCAGACGAGAGCGAGTGCGCAGCTTGGTGTCACCCTGTGCAACATTTCAGGGCACCCCCTAGAGACAGACACACATAATGGAGAGCGTGGAACAGAGGAAACAGGGGAAAAAAGAGAGAGACAGAGAAACAAAGAGAGTGGGAGGGAGAGAGAATGAGAGAGGAATTAAGAAAGGAGAGAGAGAAATAAAAAGAAAGTGAGAGAGTGGAAAAAAGACAATGAAAGAAAAAGATAGGAAAAGAATGAAAGAGAGACGATGAAAGAAAGTAAGAGGGCAAAAGAGAGAGAATGAAATAAAGAAACAATTAAAGACAGAAAAAAAAGAGAGAAGTAATTAAAGAGAGACAATGGAAGAGAAAGGGCACAAAAGAAATGGAGAGGGAATGAAAAGAGCCACAAAGAGATAAAAATAAAGCGAGAGAGAAAGGAAAGAATGAAAGAGAAACAGTGAAAGAAAGAGAGATAGAAGAGAATGAATCAAAGAGACCATGAAAGAGCAAACGAAAGTAAGAGAATGAAATAGAGACACAACGAGAGAAAGAAATAATTAAATATATGTAGAGAGAAAGGAACTGGAAAAAGGAGATGAAGTGAAAGTTAAAAAAAAAAAAAAAGGTTTGAAGAAGCTGAAAAGAGATTCAGAAATGTAAAGAAAACTAAGGGCGAAAGTAACAGAGTGAATTCAATTGACAAGTGTTCATATAATAGAAACCAACTATAAAGTGCAGTGCAGGGTTCAGATACAATGTTACCAATGTAGTCAGCACATGGAGTCCATAAGGTGAGAAGGGAGGGCTGGAGGAAGCAGGGAAACAAGATACCTGCGCACGCGGCTACCCGTGCCGCTTCTTGCTTTTATATGGTTATCAGTCATCCTTTCTGTGCCATTTCCCACTGTGTATTGTTCCTTGTGCACCTTTGAGTCGGTCATTTTTGTGGCCGAGCTGCACTTTTTGTCTCCGCGCCATCGGTTAGGAATCTCCTTTCTCGCTATTTCCATACAGGAGAAAGACAGAAAAAAGAGAGAGAAGTAATTAAAGAGAGACAATGGAAGAGAAAGGGCACAAAAGAAATAGAGAGGGAATGAAAAGAGCCACAAAGAGATAAAAATAAAGAGAGAGAGAGAAAGGAAAGAATGAAAGAGAAACAGTGAAAGAAAGAGAGATAGAAAGAATGAATCAAAGAGACCATGAAAGAGCAAACGAAAGTAAGAGAATGAAATAGAGACACAATGAGAGAAAGAAAGAATTAAATATATGTAGAGAGAAAGGGACTGGGAAAAGGAGATGAAGTGAAATTAAAAAAAAAAAAAAAAAAAAAAAAGGTTTGAAGAAGCTGAAAAGAGATTCAGAAATGTAAAGAAAACTAAGGGCTAAAGAAGAGGTATTTTATATAGGTGAGGCCTGCGGGTCCAGTTGAGAGCTCCTGGTGCCGCCCTTAAAGAGAGGTCGGGATGGCGCCCTGTGCGGCTGCACATTCCAAAGGCCGGCCATGTTACCACCTCACTTGGAGGAAGCGGCGGTCGTTGGACTGCACGCCCCTTTCTGATCCACCATCCAGGTCCCCACCCATACGGGCAGCATTACCCACAATGCATCTGCCTATTCTCCTATTCCGCATCGCCTCCTCGTGACTGGATTGTCTTTGTGTTTTGCTCTCCTTGTGATTGATGTGTTTTCTCTAAGCCGGCGGCAATTATCATGTCAGCGCGTGACGTGCAGATTATAGGCGCGTATTTCGGGGCCTCTATCATATCTCGCAGCGGATGAGGGATAATTGGTGGAGGCAATTAAAAGGCGACGATGATTGAGACGAGAGGAATCGGTCCAGTAAATTGTAAATTATTGTGCAGGGAATAAAGTCTTTGCAATTAGGGCGTGTTACCCAGCATGGCCACGAGGGGGCGCTTTTGTCCAACCATTGCATGTTTGCTTTGTATAGTGAACCTTGAAAAATAAAAAAAAATGTCTTATACTGACAACAGGAGCTAACAATTGGGAGAACTTTGTCCTCCTTCCTAGTCATGGCTCTGTGGCTTGTCGGCCTTGAGTTTACCCGGCAGAGATGACCAGGGGGCAGGGTGGCGCATCACATATATCACGACACCCCAACTTTTTTTTTTTTTTTTTTTCACTTTCCATTTTCCAACTCGATCTCAGTTTAGTTGCTTAATCCAAAACTGCCCCAAAGGGTGATTAAAGACTCTTGCAAATCATTTGCGTGGGTTTCATGCATTTTAAATGGCTGATTTGTGTATTTTTAACACCATTTTAGTGGATGGACATATAACACCTATAAGACTTTAGGACTGGTGGTCTCCCTCTTTATTGGGTCTCTTGATTTGGGATGAACATATAAGACCTTAGGACTGGTGGTCATCCTCTTAGTTGGGCCTCTTGATTTGGGATGGGCATATAAGGTCTATAAGACTTTAGGACTGGTGGTCTCCCTCTTTATTGGGTCTCTTGATTTGGGATGAACATATAAGACCTTAGGATTGGTGGTCTCCTTCTTAGTTGGGCCTCTTGATTCGGGATGGACATGTAAGCGATAAGACTTTAGGACTGGTGGTCTCCCTCTTTGTTGGGTCTCTTGATTTGGGATGGACATATAAGACCTATAAGACTTTAGGACTGGTGGTCATCCTCTTAGTTGGGCCTCTTGATTTGGGATGGGCATATAAGACATTAGGGCTGGCGGTCTTCCTCTTTGTTTGGCCTCTTGATTTGGGATGGGCATATAAGACCTATAAGACTTTAGGACTGGTGGTCTCCCTCTTTGTTGATGCTCTTGATTTGGAATGGACATATAAGGTCTATAAGACTTTAGGACTGGTGGTCTCCCTCTTAGTTGGGCTTTTTGATTTGGAATGGACATATAAGACCTATAAGACTTTAGGACTGGTGGTCTCCCTCTTTGTTGGGCTTTTTGATTTGGAATGGACATATAAGACATTAGGGCTGGCGGTCTTCCTCTTTGTTGGGCCTCTTGATTTGGGGTGGGCATATAAGACCTATAAGACTTTAGGACTGGTGGTCTCCCTCTTAGTTGGGCCTCTTGATTTGGGATGGGCATATAAGACCTATAAGACTTAAGGACTGGTGGTCTCCCTCTTAGTTGGGCCTCTTGATTTGGGATGGGCATATAAGACCTATA